>VZTO01008884.1:60176-97466 GCA_013400615.1 Syrrhaptes paradoxus | reverse complement strand
GTGAGGGTGACAGAGCACTGGAACAGGCTGCCCAGAGAGGTGGTGGAGTCTCCTTCTCTGGAGACATTCAAAGCCCGCCTGGATGCGTTCCTGTGCGATCTGATCTAGGTGTTCCTGCTCCGGCAGGGGGATTGGACTAGATGATCTTTCGAGGTCCCTTCCAATCCCTAACATTCTGTGATTCTGTGATTCTGTGAAATTCTGGAAACAGAATGGGCCTCACAAGCAGCACAAGACTGACTGGGAACTAATGTCGTTTTTATGCCTTATTTCCATCAGTACAGTACCAAAAACACTGAGCTTTGGGGAAAAAAATAAAAAAATAAAAATAAATAAAACATCCATCAACTTCAACTCTGCTGACTAATCCTTGAATAATATATCACACAGAGAGAAGTTTATTACTGCAAAGTAGAAGTTTATCTTTTAAACAATGACACAAACTCATCAAGGGTGTAAACACCATCTCTAAAGTGACATTTAATACAATTGAATTTATAGCAACTTCGGGGTTCCACAGGGAGATCTAACCCAGATTCCCTCATGGAAAATAAACAGCTTGCCAAAAGGATAGATAAATCTCCTGCAAAGATTTTGATTTAGTTAATCTGACATTTCTTGGTTTGCTATACATCTCAGTAAGAGTAAAAGTACCTTTCCCAGTCCCAATACACTGAGCAGACTTCACTTGCTTTCACAGAGATTACTGTGTGTGACATGGGCTTGTTATGTACTTATGCATAAAATGAACTTCACAGTTTATTTAGTTATTTTATTATAGATAAAACATCCTGCTGGACAGATCAGAAACATTTACCACTTTGTTAAAACTACTTATAAAGTTGTTAAGCTTAATCATTTGAAGAAAAAGCTCCCTTGAGGGCTTTCCACAGGTACTTAGCTGTTCTTATGCTAAAGAGGAAGCTCTTCTACAGTCACATCGATGTGAACAAACAGACCTCTTATAGACATACACACTCCAAATACCTCCCACTGTTTTTCTGTAGCTTCCCCTTACTGTGTCTCCATTATGCCAGAATATCTATATACACTTACCTGCCCCTAAATTTAGACATACACAGTGCACCAAGTTGTATAAAGTTAGCTATCCACCTGAACCCTTTCCTGAATTATCCTAACAATGAACCAGAATTTTCTTCTACTTCCGTGTTTCTTTCCCACTGCTGTACCCTTTTGCCAACTGGCAATGATATGATAAAAGTCAAATGTCCTTAATTTGCAGTTAATTTAGCACAAAAATGTTTCATTCAGAGCACAAGATACAATTCGGTTTATACAACATAAACTACTCGTAACAGGAAAATTTTCTGTGGTATTTGCCCTGGGTCAATGTATGTTCCAAAGGTTTGACCATGTCTACCAACAAAGCATATAAATACCCATAGCCTCTAGTGATAGGAAACACACAGCTATATGTGCTCAAAGTTACAATTTCAAAGATGCAGAGATTATCAGCCTCTTGGGTTGGAAAAGATGTCAGCCCAGACATTTAGCCTGACAAGAGCTGGCCAACTCTCACGATTTATTTTTATTGCTGCATTCAAACAAAACAGCAGAGCAATGTTAGCCTAAACTCTCCTCTATTGGCATCTATCAGAGGTAGGCAGTGTGGAGTTTCTTTGCTGCTTGCTTTATTTTTTTTACATTTTGCAACCACCCAGCAATTTAGATAGCTAAGCCTTAAGATAAAATAAGGAATGCTGTGCTGGATTCTTTCTTGGCACACTAGTATTTCTCTCGATTTGCTAACAGTCATATTTGGAGAGATATAGTCTGACTAGAATTGAATCCAATATTTGCAAGAAAAACTAAACCCGCAGCTTTCTGATTTTTCACATACCAAAGGCCAGACTAGGCTTTCTGAGCAGAACTGAGATTTGATATATAGTTTGGAGGAGTCCAATATGGGTCAATTTATAATTCTTGCACTGAAAAACTGGGAAGGCTGGCATCTCTTTGTGGTTCTTAGTCTTCAGTGCAGCATTTATTGCTTTAACGCTACTAGTTTGTATTTCACTTGCTTTAAGATGTTCACTTTACATGAAACCTGAAATTTAAATTGAAAATACACAAGCAAAAATGAAAGCTCCACAAAACAAACCAAACAAAAAAAAAAGATTACTTCATACAATTACAGTAGTCTATGTTTTATTCTAAAAAAATGATTTTTTTGTGCCCAAGAATAGGGCTTTTGTATGCCTTGCATCTGTGCAGTCTGGCTTTGGCAAATTCTGCTTCAAGAAATACTGTCAAGTAAATAGAGTATTTTAAAAAGAGAGAAATTTCATCTCCAGCAAACTGTGGATACTGTTTCAGTGTTACCTTGCCCTGTGTTCCATGTACCTGTAGACACATTTAAAGGATATTCCACAAAAACATTCCAAACCTAATGAAAAATGTATCCACCCCTATTAAATACCTACTAGAAAGTACAATCAGAAGCCAACTCCTCTTGCTGTCTGTGACTACTTAAATTATAACTTCTGTACATAGGTACCCTTTCTTCACCAAGACATTGAATATTTTGTTTCTCAAATTAACACTTTTACTACAGTGGCTTGCCACATAACAACCTGACACGTAACATAAATGAAGACTCAAATAAAATGAGGTTAGGGCTGAACAGTGTTTGTATCAGGATGGCCAGCATTACAGTCTGGAAACTTGCAGTCACCCTACAGATTAAAGGCAGTGTCTACAAAAGTCAAGAGAGCTACTAGTTAAAAGTATTTAAGGTAAACATCTGCCCTATAATCAATTTTTTTTCCTCATAATGTTTATTTTCGAAAAAATTCAAACTGACACCACTTCTCAATATGTTCTCATTTTAATATAAATTTGCCAAATAATTTTTAAAAACCTGCATCCTCTTTTTTTTTCTTTTTCCTCAAAATAAAGGGGAAAAATAAAAGAAAAGGGAAAGGAGAAAAGGGAGAGGTGAGGACAAGTGAAAACTGTCCTGCTTTCAATCTGCAGGCTGTGCAAGCTCTCAGTGTGTGCTCAGGATTATTTTACAGACTGGCACCTTGGTCCAGCCCCACTTTCACCCATTTCCGTTAGGAAAAGAACCAAACCTACTAACTATGTCTTTCTCTCTCCAAACGAACAATCTCGGGAGCATGTTCTACCTCCCAAATGCAGCCACAGGGCTGTCTCCCAGGCAGCAGGTAGACTGGCCAAGGCGATGTCCCCGCCCTAAGGGACATGCTGACCTAAGGGATGTCCTCAGGCACTGAGAGCACACATCCCGCTCACACCTGGCTCACAGGCAAATCTGAGCTCGAGGACAGCCTCCATGGGAATACAGGACAAGGTGTTTACTCAGGAACCATGTCCAGCATTTACAACCTGAGTTTTTAGCTAAAAGTCAACAGCAATGTTTCCCCAAGGGATGTTTAGACGCATGTATTACGGGACAAAGATTAATTCATGAGAACAAAAAAACTACTGCCCAACAATGTCCACCTTTCTTGTCACAAAGCGAAAATCACATCAGCATGTTTATCCAAGAACAGGAAGGTATTTAATTCATATCCTTTCGAATCATTCAAGCATGTCCTTAACTCATTCATTAACTCATTGTACTAATAATTCAAATGAGTGAAACTTCTCTCTATTGTTGAAAACCCCATTTTACTGAAACCAATGCAGAATGTTTCCCTCTTTAAGGAAAGTAAATAGCAAATAGGGAAATACTTCTTTATGGGAAATTCCACTCATATTTTGGTATGCTTCAGTTCTTTATGTGGATCATGAGAATTAAGATAGTACCTTTTGTTATGTCTATGATAGACCATAAAAGAATGGCATTTGTAAACAGCCATGCTCTTTAAGATACCATAAATGGATTAAGCTAAACACAAGCTATCTAGGGTTTCCAACAAAGAAAGAAGATCTACATAGTTATAGAATAACATAGAATACATAGAATCACTCCTTGGTGTGCTCACAAAGCAACAAGGTCTTGCTGGGGCCACCTCTGCAGATACTGAATCTATGCTCTGCTTGCCAGCCAGACTAAATGCCAAGCTTCACGACCTAAATATCACTCTCTGTAAAGCTCCTTGCATTGTCACTTTGAGCATGGGACACTCTGAGATGTGTCCCAAGCCCAGTTTAACCGCTCACTCTGAACCCAGGTTGCTGCTACGTGCTGACAGTGAAGCAGGGATGTGATACTAGCTGGCAGTTGAAATTTTATGGTGATCAACAATTTGTATCAAACCTCTTTCTTCACTGAAAGAGTGCTCAGGCATTGGAACAGGCTGCCCAGGGAAGTGGTGGAGTCACCATCCCTGGAGGGGTTCAGAAAACATGTAGATGTGGTGCTTAGGGACATGGTTTGGTGGGTTGGGGGGTGGTGGGTTGACTTAATGATCCTGGAGGTCTTTTCCAACCTTAATGATTCTACGATTCTAGCCACTGAAGAAGTATTATTTTAGTGAACTATTGGTAGAGAAGCCACAAAATCCAAGCACATCAGATGGGATGTTTCAAGAGCTCTTATGTTAGGGCAGAGGTATGCTGGCAGGACTGTGCTTGTAAACTTCTTGTTTTCCATTGATCACAATGTCAGAATGTCAAATATTATTACTGGGTCGGTTGTTTAAAACATTCAGAATATTAGTCTCCAACGGCCCAAATACGAGCCTGGTGCATTCACTTAAACTGAGAAAGGGAACAAATATTTTTACTGCTATTAAGAATCATTGAATCACAGAAAGGTTTGGGTTGGAAATGACCTTAAAGATCATCGAGTTCCAACCCCCTGCCATGGGCAGGGACACCCTCCACTAGCCCAGGTTGCTCAAAGCCTCATTCAGCCTGGCCTTGAACACCTCCAGGGATGGGGCATCCACAACTTCCCTGGGCAACCTGTTCCAGTGTCTTACCACCCTCATAGTGAAAAATTTCTTCCTAATGTCTAGTCTAAATCTCCCCTCTTTCACCTTATAACCATTGCCCTTTGTCCTCTCACTACACTACCTGATACAGAGTGCCTCCCATCTCTCCTGTAGCCCCCTTTCAGCACTGGAAGCTGCTATAAGGTCTCCTCAGAGCCTTCTCTTCTCCAGGCTGAACAACCCCAACTCTCTCAGCCTCTCCTCGTAGGGGAGGTGCTCCAGCACTCTGACCAATTTCGTGGCTCTCCTCTGGCAACAGGTCCAGGTCTTTTTTATGTTGGGGGCCCCACATCTGAAGACAATACTCCAGGTGGGGTTAAGGAACAAGAAAACAAGAAAAAAGAAAGAAGAAAAAAAGAAAAAAAAAAGTATTTCTGAGTGTCCTGCAATGCTTGGACACAACTCTCAGGGCAAACTTTAGTTAAATCAACAGGAGGTCCTCTTAGCTACCTTTAAGTGGGACGATTCTATGGGAAATAGAGGCTTTGTAGTTCAGATGAATCATTCCCAGTAGCCACAGGCATCCAAAAGGCAGCCACAGGCACAGCACACGCTCTTCAGCTTCCTCCTGGCAAGTTGCCTGAATGTCGGCAAACATTCATATAAAGAGCTTAAATGCTTAAATAAAGTTCAAACTACCCCAGATGAACCCCAGAACCACCTGTTCTAATTCACCCTTAACACCATTAGCAAAACTGCAAATCGAACTACTGCTGGCCACCATCAGCTGTTCACTTGGTGGTCCATTAGAGAGAAAAACTGTGCTCCCTCCACTAGACACTCCCATCAGAGATATTGCTTGCTTTAACAAGATGAAATCAGCTAGCAGATGTTCTACACTTGAGACTTGAAGTTGCTGAGACATGAATGAAAAGCTGACCAATGGGATCTCTAAAAAACTCCATTTTTTAATCCCACTTGCCTTCACCCAGCATCTTCATTTCAGGTTTAAAAGTTAATACATAGAATCATGGAATCACAGAATCATTAAGGTTGGAAAAGACCTCAAGGATCATCAAGTCGAATTGTCAACCCACACCACCCAACCCACTAAACCATGTCCCTAAGCACCGCATCTACAGGTTTCTTGAACCGCTCCAGGGATGGTGACTCCACCACTTCCCTGGGCAGCCTGTTCCAACATCTGATCACTCTTGCAGTGAATAAATTTTTTCTAATATCTAGCCTAAACATTTTTCTTGCTGTCATGGAAAACCATTTGAAAAGCCTAAAATTGTATGACAACTGCTCCAGGAAAGATATGAGTTCACATTTTCAAAGTTAATGGGAAAAAAATTGTTCAGTAGTGGGGAATAAACAAGGTAGAAAATCTGATAGAAAAATTCTATTGATTTTAGCATAGTGGAAACTCATAGGAGTTTGCAGCAATGAGCTGAAGCATTCTCTCTTTTCTTTTTATTTGTAATGCAAAATTTTCATGAGAATAGAAAATTTTAATATTCTTTGTACAATGCTACAGTTAAAGACTAAAATTTATAGAATAACTATGCACATTTATAGGACAAAAGATACCCCAAAAAACCCCAACAAAACAGACTTCTTCATACAGGATATCCAAGACGCTCCATGAAAAAAACAAAACCAATCAGTTTTAGGTAGTCTCATCCATCATAATTGGTAACAGACATTCAGCCTTATAAGCTAAAGAATGAGATCTTGACTCAACAATGCCACTCCCATTTCTGCTGGGGAAGATGCTTTTAGCTGATGTCTTCTGCATTTCACCTTCCATATGAGCACAGCCTTTTGGAGTAACCTATAGAGCAGTTGTGGTCAACAGCTCTATGTCTGGATGGAGGCAGGTCACAAGTGGTGTCTCTCAAGGGTCTCTTCAACATCTTTATTAACAACATAGACGAGGGAATCGAGTGCATCCTCCGTAGATTTGCAGACGGCACCAAGCTGAGTGGTGCAGTTGATACAAGAGAGGGAAGGGACGCCATCCAGAGGGACCTGGACAAGGCCACAGAGATGATCAGAGGGCTGGAGCACCTCTCCTATGGAGAAAAGTTGAGGGAACTGGGCTTGTTTAGCTTGGAGAAGAGAAGGCTCCAAGAAGACCTCATTGCGGTCTTACAGTACTTGAAGGGAGCCTGTTTACAGGAGGAAGAGCAACAGTTTACAGGGTTTGGTAGTGACAGGATGAGAGGGGAGATTTAGGTTGGGTATTAGGTGGAAATTTTTCACTGTGAGGGTTGTGAGGCACTGCAACAGGTTGCACAGAGAAATTGTAGATGCCCCATCCCTGGAGACATTCAAGGCCAGGCTGGATGGGGCCCTGGGCAGGCTGCTCTAGTGGTTGGCAACCCTGCCCACAGCAGGGGGTTGAAAGTAGATGATCTTTAAGGTCCTTTTCAACCCAGGCTATACCATGTTCCAAATCATGTAAACTCCCTATTAAATGTAAAACTGTAGCTACTCGTCCTACAGGAGACTGCAATGCTGGGCAACACTCCCTACTCATAATGGCATGTGCATCATTCAGGGATATAAATTATCAACCGTGTAGTGTTGGGATGATGGTTGGACTTGATGATCCTTGAGGTCTTTTTACAACCTTAATGATTCTATGAAACATATATTTATTTATTAGGTTCACAGCCTTGTTGCACAGTAAACATCTGTGTCAACTAAGTGGCAAATCTCCAGAACTTCAGAGTTTAGATTATGTTTGCAAAAGTATCCAAAAATGTGGATGTTCACCTACAGTGTAGGCAGATTATTTGGGACCTCTCAAATTTTACAAGACTGAAACTTCTTATAGCATTTCCAAGCTTAACAATGGATTCCAGCACTGCTTGGAAGTGGACTAAAAAAAAAAAAAAAAAAAGTACTAAAGTTTTGTAAGGTTTTCCAAAAAGCCCACTATCAGGACAGTCTCTTGATGCTTGTTTTGTCAAAGATGAGCTGTTTTTCACAACTAAGGAGAAGGTTCAGGGTCCATTCATTTTTAGGTTTACAGAATCACAGAATCACAGAATGTTAGGGATTGGAAGGGACCTCGAAAGATCATCTAGTCCAATCCCCCTGCCGGAGCAGGAACACCTAGATCAGATCACACAGGAACGCATCCAGGCGGGCTTTGAATGTCTCCAGAGAAGGAGACTCCACCACCTCTCTGGGCAGCCTGTTCCAGTGCTCTGTCACCCTCACTGGAAAGAAGTTTTTTCTCATATTCAAGTGGAACCTCCTATGTTCCAGCTTGAACCCATTGCCCCTTGTCCTATCACTGGATGTCACAGAGAAGAGCCTGGCTCCATCCTCCTGACACTCACCCTTCACATATTTATAAACATTGATTAGGTCACCCCTCAGTCTCCTCTTTTCCAAGCTGAAGAGACCCAGCTCCCTCAGCCTTTCCTCATAAGGGAGATGGTTTGTTTAAGCTGTTCCAGCCCATGCTACAGCCATCAAGAACTAGGACAGGAGTAAGAAAAAAGAAAAAGGTATAAATTCTGCCACTGTTTTCTGTCATTTAGATTTAAGATCATTTGCAATGCTAAAGAATTATCTGAGCTGACCATCATTGCTGTGAATGAACTCTGAATTAAGAAAGGTAAGCAAGAATATTTAAAGCAAACTATCCCTTTGTAATTTTACATAATCAAAAGCAAACAGAGCTGACAAATGTTGAGAATAGGTGAAGAAGAGAAAAGATAGTCAATCTAAATTTGGCTTTCTCAAGAAAAAGGACACAGAGAAAGCGGGCATCAGTCTGGTGGCTCAAACTCCCTTATGGATGTAAAAATAAATTACCAAGAGATGATGGACACAAAATTATTCCAAAATGTTGTAGATATAAACTTTCAAGGTGTTTAGATTTCTAGTGAATAGACTGAACCGAACAAAAAGCTGGTCACAATGTTTTCAACTAATTAAAATGGTATGTGGAAGGCTTTATTTTTCGGACAAGATTTTTTTGGGGTAAACAGAGATTTTTACCTGAGAAGAAGACAGCAGGAGGCAGATGCAGCCTTAAGACTGTCTTTTCTGATCAATGATGGCTTAATACCAGGCAGAGATTTAAAGCTGTGAATCCTGGACCAGGGATCATCTCTCTTCTCCCTTCACAAATTCCACATGCAAACGTGCACGTTTCTTTCATTTTTTACATTAACAACCTCAAAACTTGTTTCAAAACCAATGCTCTGATGTGGTTTATTTTCTCTGGTTTTTTTAGAGGGACAGATGAACACTTCCAAAAGGATTTGCTTTCATTCCAACACAGAATAAAAACAAATTCTGAAACCTTGAAAGCTGTGCTGAAATGGAACCATCACTTTTTGGTTAGTCCTACTAAACCAACCCTCTGCTCTTCGCTCAAGCATCACCTGCAACAACAAATTTCACCACTCAAAAGCAATGGCTCAAAAGAGGCCTTAATCTGAGGACTTTCTCAGCTCGTTCAGAAGAACGTTTGATGGGACTATCAAAAGTAGCTCCAGCACCGCTAAAACTGAAACTGCAGCTAGGCCAACAAGCCGTCTTTTTCTCCTCTAAAACTTGTTTTTACAGCTTGAAATATTGCTGATGATTTCAGTCATGGGTAAGAAACAAGACTCTGGTCACTTCAAAATTTAGGACTGCTTTGATTGTGTAAGAAATACTATGAAAATGTAAAATTAAAAGAGCACTAGTGTCTTGCTGATATTGATCAAGTATATTATTGGCAATCCTGTCTACTGCCAATCAAAGGAAAAAATATTTAAACATTAGATTGATGTTTGCATTTATTTAATTGAAAGATTAAAAGCATTTGATTGATGAGGGCATGATGAGTACTTGATATTGGCAATACTTAAGCTGCCTAAAATGTCTAATTCCATGTCTACAGTTGTACTGACACACTACACATTAGTAAATAAAAAGCAAATAAGCACTTCTCCAAATGGTAGTTGCTGACTGCAGAAAAATTTGCCAGCATTGCTAGGGACACCTTCAGCCTTTCATTGCATCTTGAGCGAAAAAAATTACTTGCATATGGCATCATCAATAAGAGGAAAAAACAATATAGAAAATCATTCTGTAAAACTAACTTCCATGAAAGTGTATAATGCTGCAATGTGTAAAATGAACAAACACAAAGTGCTCAATAATACTCTCTGTTGTTCATGAGTGTAACAAAAGCTTTGGCTCAGGTAGCTTCATTATGTTATCCTTGTTTGCAAAAGTAAACAGATCCATCAGCTAATACAATGGCTTATTATGAAAGGGCTGAAGAACGAGCCTAGTGTTTCGTTGAGGCAGAAGATGAGACAGAATGTCTCTTTGAAGTAGTTTTGATGCTTCAGAGGTTTGCTGGAGCTAATGGAGAGAGATGATGTGGAAAATTGCCTCCTAGAAGTTGAATTGGTGTGGTCCCTGGGGTCTTCTCCTCCCCTCCACCCCCCAACTCTCTTTTGGACAGAGAGAAAGGGAAAGTAAATCCTTATGTCCACTGCCATTCTTTCATTTTAAAAAGAAGATCATTGTGTTGGGAATCACCCTACAGTTGAGTAAGGAACTGTGTTCACTAGCACCAGGCTACTCTAAAAGTGAAAAGACTTAACTGTGAATACTTTGTAAGTGTTGGAACTGAAGCGCTGGGGTTGCATGACACACAATTTCTCTAAGCAGAGGTCAGAAGTAAAAAGTGGATGAAGCAGGTACAAATGGCCTGTGAGGGCTCTAAGCATTACAAACCATTCCACTGAATTTCAGAATTATGGTACTTGAAAGTAAAACTGAAAGTTTTACACAACTTTCAGGTTTTTTTTAAAAAAAAACAACACAATTTCTGCATACTTACGTTGGGGGATTAATTTAAAAAAATAATAAAAACAAAAGTAACTAGTTTTTTTTTTTTTCTTTTTTTCCCCCCCATCTAACTAAAGGATTGGAGTTGGGAAACTCAAGAATGAATTTAACCATCTCTAACTCAAAATATTAAACTGCAGTAAGCAAGAAACCGAAGTGAGATAACAGTCTTCAGAGTTACTCTGAGCCTGACGATAGTGTCGTACTTCAGAACAAGGATGTAAATTTACAATTAACTTCATATTGATTTGTTGTAGTGTAAGTGAGTGTGGGAATCATATTTCTGCTGATGGATAAAGATTATTTCATCTTTATGTAGCATGTTGTTATAGAATTAACAGAATGGATTTCAACCTATTTGCTTTTAGCCAACTCTTCAAGCACAGCACTCCTAGTGTTCAATACATAAATGTTTTCAAAAACTATTTAAAGTCTATTATTTTTCAATGCGGTCAAGAGAAACTTTGATTTGCTCACCTTTGCAGTTGCCCCGGTAGGCTATTTCCAGCTGAGGGTCTTTGCATTTTGCCCGCTGAAATTCACACCGGGACAGAAAAGTTCTTCCATCGGATGCACAGAGTGATTTCTGAGGGGAACCTGCACAGTCCAGGCTGCATTCTCTGTCTTTGTCTTGGTCCACTCTCAAAAACTAGAAAAAAAAAATTAACGCTGTAGGAATGCCATTCCCATGTGAAAACTGCTCTGTGATCTCCTTCCCCGGGGAAGACATATAAATATTGCCCAAAACTGAAAAGAAAGCTTTGCCTTTTAAGCCTGTTCAGTTAATAGCTGCTTCATTCTATCTGGGGTTATTCAGCTGCTGTTATGAAACGGCAGTGATTGCAACACTTCTGTAACATACACAAAATCCACTATCGCAATTCAGAAATCTCTGAACATCCTTCAACCATTACAAAGCTGAGAACCGTGGGTTGGAGCCTTTAGAGCAAAACCAATGATGGCAGAAGCAGTCTTCACAAGAAAAATGAGACAGCAATGGAAACTTGTCAATTTTACTAGCTATGCATTAAGTAGTCTACAACAACAAGCTGAAAAAATTTGTTCTAAGATCTAAACAGGATTTTTAATATCAATACTCATCTAAAATTATAATACCTCAAATAGCCTCAGAGCGAGAGGCTTGAAGAGAAACTCAGCAACATAGGAGAACCTGGTGAAGCACCTTGTTAAACACAACAGAGCATTTATTCTTGCAATGCCCATATTCAAAATCTAAAGACCCCTCAGCAAAACAGAAACTTCAGGTATATTTGATAGAACTGTTTGTAATTGTGCATATGCTTGCCTGTAAGAATATATGCCAAGATTGAAGAAAGAAATGTTGTAGCTTGCACTTTTTCCACGGACACCAGTCTTATAACATGCATGGTGGAGTCTCAACTGCCATCCCAAAGTGCCCCACCATGGGCGAGCAGAAAAGACAAAACCTGAACCAGGCTGTGAGCAAAACAATCTGGAGTCAAATAATTTTATTTAAATAGTCACCAACCAACAAAAACCTCTGAGTGCTCTTTTGAGCACGTTTTGAGACCTGGCTTGGGTTGCCCATGACTGCAGACCCTCTGGGGTGTCCCTGCCCCACCACGGGTTGCCCACAGGCCATGGTCCCTGGGGACTATCCTTGTGGCAGTGTGGGCCACCTGTGGGCTGCAGTTTGGGTTTTTTTTTTTCTGGACAGGCAGAGGGTGGTTTGTGTCCTCGTCTCACACTGGAGAGCCCTGCAAAGCCCCTGCGACTCAGACCCTAGCAGCTCTGCCCATAGTACCACACATTCTCCCTTTATCAGAAATTCAGTCTCATCTCCTCCAGAAGACAGTGAGTGGGTACAGGCTGACAGAAGTGATTTAGGTTGTTCTCATGACAAATTTCAACAGATGCTCCCCTTTCTAGCTTTGCCACGAAAGCACACTGAACCTAGTCCAGTGGTTCATCCCTCCCCCCCCCCAAGACTGGAGGCACGGCTGATGAGTTTGGCATCATCCTTGGCACTGTGAAAAGCAGAGCTGCTCACCCTGAAAACCTCTGCCAAAAAAAATAAATAAAAAAAAAAAATGCTGCTGCATGCCAGCCAAAACCAAAGATAGTATTTTATCTTCAGGGCTCCTGAAAAGTGGGGACTAGCAACAAGGTGAACTCAGTCCTCAGATTAATTTCTCTGACATTTTGCTGTTTCTGAATAAGGACAAAATTAAGCAAAGCATATAGCTACCAGGAGATAATAATTAGGCACCTGAGAAAAGGTCTTCATCCAGCTGAAGCCCTGTTTTCTTTGGTCCTACTTTATTATCATAAACCTCAGGTATTTTGAACTTCAGATTAGAAGCTGACAGAGGAAAACTTCAAGCAAAAAAAAGAGGACAGTGAGGGGTACTTGGGCAGGAAAAAGTAGCACAAGCTAAAAAAATCAGGAAACTTTTGCTACATAGTTTCCCTGCATTTTATTGCACACACACACACAAAAAAAAAAGCATAGAGAGTCGTAAATCTCCACAATCTTCCTACTTAAACTGTGGTCTATTTGCATTTCCTGCCACGTTATGTGAGGAAATACAGACGCCTTTCTGGAGAGTATTCCTGAAAATGGAGAGACCATCTCAGAGCTATCACTTTAGAATAACAGTCATGTGGTTGTATTTTGACCAGAATTTTTATGTTTTAGTGGCAAAAGGACATAAAAAGGAAGGCTTCCTTTTCCCAGAGTTTTTGAGCAACTTTTCATTTTTAACAATAATTAGCTTCAGAAGCAAATTACTCACAAATTACACACAAACCCCAAATCTTTATTCCTGGAACTTAGCTATCGAGCTCCACATGTGGGGAAGAGATGTTCCTTCTCTCCCTCCCTTCAGTGCCATTTTGCAGATCCTGTTTTCTGACAGAAATTAATAATTAGCTGAGCTGAGTGGGAAGGGAGAAAAACTGGTCATCTCCCTTTACCTGCAAAACAAGCGATAGCGATGACAGGCTTCCATGACTGTGACCGATCTACAAATTATTTTGGTCCTCAGAGCCTGGCCAGGTGCCCTGATGAGTTGCAGCGCAGTTCCCCTTCACTGTCTCACACACCAAAGACTCTTAATCCTGGTTGAAGTGTGCCCCCCCTGTAGCACCAGCAGTCCCAGTGATCTTTCATCCCCCTGTAACTGGAGCTTGGTAACACTAGAATTGTCAGAGTATGAAGTAGTAGATACCTGAAACCTTTCTTATACTGGGGAAAATATTTTTCTACTCTGCTTTCTGCTCGGCTTTATCTTTCAGCTTTGTTCTCGTCACTGGTTCCACATCTGGGCTATGGATGGTTAGGATACTTATTTCCTCAACAGCAAGCAAGCTGCAGTCTAAGAGAAGGTTTTTCCAGTACCTCAAGAGTAGGCATTCAATGGTTTCTTTACTGTGTTATTAAATCATTTATCAAGATAACATGTCCATTAACTTGCTCACTGCTATGGCATAACATTTATCTCCTCTTTACCTTACGCTACCTACTGTTACGCAGGGATCCAGTGTCATTCCCTCTGGTCTACATCCTGCCTCCACATCACTGCCAGGGCAGAAAAGGTCTTTGGACAAAACTGAGTCATGTGCACATCTGTGTATTTCCAATGCCCAAATCTGTGATCCCATTGCCTATAGCGCAGAGCAACTCTCTTTCCACCTAAGGGAATCACAAAGTATACTCGGAGAAAAATGGCACATGGCTAGAGAGTCAACAACTGGATACACCTACAAGCCAAACTGCTAGAGCAAGAGAGTTGAGACCAACGCTTGAGACCAGTGTGGTGACGGGGAGAGCAGGCATCTCTCTGCATTGGAGGAAAAGCTGATGACAGACACCCTTGGGCTGAGGCGTAAAGATTAGTTATTGAATCTGGCTCACAGCCTTTTAAACAGGAATGGGAAACTCTCTGCTCTTACGTTTCACAATATAGTGGCCAGCTGTGGATTTTCTTTGCTCAGAGGCCAGTGTGTGATTAACCTGAGAAAGGCAGGGCAGTATTCCCCAACTTCTTTTTTTTTTTACTTTTTTTTTTTTTATTTAAGCCAGCTTTAACTCTAAGAATGCCACTTGCAGAGACATCCTTAGCACAAACGGGCTGCACACAGAGCATAGCTCATAACTGTGTTAAACCTACTTTTACCTTGCTTTAATGTAAGTTTTCCTACGACGGTTGAAACGGCTTCTTTTCTGTCTATGGAGAGAAACTCCATTTGCTTCTGTGAGATTGAGTTGGAGTCTTTACACTAGGACAAAGAAAGTTCTTGGTTTTCAACCTTTCTTCAAATTATAGACCCCTTCAATTTCCACTCGGACCTACATACCCCCCACTGACAGTAGGTATTTAAACATACTGACAACAGGTTTTTTTTCTTTTATTTTTTGTGGGCCCCTTATGACTGATATACAGACTTTCCCTCTGATCAAGTGAAAACTTTTGCTTCAAAATCCAAAATGAAGTTCATGCCTGCTTGCAAAACAGGAGAAGAACACTTCATCTTGGGGGAGCTGAGGGCCAAAAAGGCCTGAAAAACAAGCAGAAGGGAAAAGATGGATGCTAGACATCACTGTTTTGCTTGGACAAGCCTAGTGCAGACTAGAGCTTTGAAAGGCAATTTCTTTATCTTGCATCTGGTTACTGTAAGATGTTGAGTAGAACAGTCTGACTTCCTTGCTGCTGGCATGGGAGGTCTGTGAACAAACTATGGAGCAGCGCAGCCTAAAGTGGCTCTGTGCTTGGGGTTCTGTGTTGTTGAAAAATGTGCTGATTTCCAGTGATTTATATAGCCATGCTGTTTCTGTCTGAGAGTTGCCTGAAGGGCAAATGTGGAAATCTCCAGGCTAAGAATATTTTGCTCCCTCTGGGAGCAAAAAAATGGGAAAATGAGTTAGACAATAGTAATACACATGAGAATATATATGTACGCACATATGTATGTGTGTATATACACACACATGATTGCATATATATCCACACATGCAGGCTATAATATATAAAGTCATATTCCCGTGTATATTTCAGACAATGATTTTTAAATATCAACATAGAATCATAGAATCACAGAACAGTTTGGGTTGGAAAGGACCTTAATGATCATCTAGTTCCAACCCCCCTGCCATGGGCAGGGNGGAGCCTTCTCTTCTCCAGGCTGAACAACCCCAACTCTTTCAGCCTGTCCTCACAGGGGAGGTGCTCCAGCCCTCTCATTAATTTTGTGTGCTACAGTCTGCCTTACAAAGCACTCTAACTACCTAGACTGTCTTAGTTAATCTGCTTTATTAAAAGCACCACACATTTCTTCAATATTTATTTCATCACTCTTCTGCCAAGGAATTAAGCAGAAGGTACTTTTGCAGAACAAACCCCGCTCTCATCCCAATGCCACAGAAAAGCATTCAAACCCACCAACAAAATGTATGGAAAACCTAAGTTCTCCTTATTCTGTTCTTGAGTTATTTAGGACAGTACCAGAAGATAACTTGTGCTGTCCCACTGAACCAAAACAGGTCTTTTATGACTGTCCCAGGACAAACCCAGAGCTGCTTACTTCAAATCATGACCTCCTGCTTTGTCCAGACATGTAGGACATCACCATGAAGGTTAAACTTGCATGGAAAAATTTACACAGAAATCCATCACACACAGGACTAATCAGATACTATTCTGATGAGCTACAATGTGCTCATTCCTGCTATTATAGTGGGCAAGGCTGTTTGCGCTTACAACAAAGAACCTCATGTCTCTGTCTCTCATCAATGGTAAAGGTTCTTGGTGTAAATCAGAACCTTTCCATTATGTTTCACTACCTGACTACGGACTTCAATGGGGTTATCTCAGACATCTAAAAATGAACTTTTTTTTTTTTCCGTGAAAGTTCATTTATCCCTGTTCACACAAAAAACAGTTGTATTCCTGCCACAATACTGCAGCACTCTGCAGGGCAGCAAGCCATGGTCATGATTTCATAATGTGGAGCTAGTTGCACAGACTAGAGAAACTAGAAATTGGCACCTTTAGGATAAGATTCACCTGACTTCAGATGAGATGGATGTCATCCTAGAAATGTCCCTTCCACGTTATGAACTGCAGAGTCTGATCAACTAGCTGTCCTGTAAATGGTTGAAGTCTTATGAGATTAACCAAGTCCATAGAGACAAAAAACAAAGGGCAAGAAACATTCCAAGTCCCAGGTTCCAGATGACTAAAACAGAGGTGGGCTCTAGGTTTAGAACGAACTTTATCAAAGGTCTCCAGAAAGTATCTGTGAAACTGCAGGGGGACACAGAAGGGAGAATTGTCCCTAATACCTTATGAGATGTTGTTATATTGAAAAGGACCCTTAAACCTCTGAACACAGACACCGGCCTTCCTTTGCCTCATTATATTTCATGAAGCTCTTCCTGTGTCACTTAGGACATCAGACCTCTTTCCATGTAAACTTCAGCAAGGCTGGTTGAAAGAAACAGCTAGAGTATGCAATTTCACTGAGTGGGAAGGTGGGGTTTGGGGTTTTTGTTGGGTTTCGTTGTGGTGACGCTTGATTTCTTTAATCACTCTTGGGTTAGTACCCAAAATTACCTATCAGTTAGGCCTGTGTTGTGCTTTACTCCCTCAATGCCTGGAGTGCAGTGGAGCTCTTGGAGACTCACTGCCAAGACTACAGTATCACCTTGTCATGACTAGAACAGAAAATTGACTATTAAAAAGGATTGTGCTTTAACGAATACGTTTTACTTTGTCATGTTATTTTTTAAATGCTTATTGCTTTAACAGGTATGTTTTTTTAAATGAGCTCTATTTTGCTGCATTGATGGAAGGATGGCAGGGCTGAGTGTCAGCACATTCATCACTGTTTTTTACTGCTGCTTCACAAATTACTAAAAAAGGCAAAACGTCTCTGTCATGCAACCATGCAAACCAGGAAGGACTGAGCTGAAATTGAAGCAAACTGAGTGGCACACTTTCTTTCCTGCCTTGAAGAAAGGATGGACATAAATTTATTACACGTGCAATCCCAAGTTTGATCATTAACGTATCACCAGAAAAGTTCCTCCCAACATCTCGCCAACCTAAAGAGATTTCAGGTGATTTGGCGGCTCAACAGTATTTCAATATTTCTAATCTACTATGGATGGATTATTTTGGGGGCTGGGGAGGCAGGAAGCCACAACCAATTTAGAAAAGGGTTGGGAGGCAAGGAGGGAATGAGCTCTTTAAGGGGTTCAAGAATGTCAATTGAGTAGATTTTTCTTCTATTTATTACAGTTTTGATCAAAAATGAACTGAGTTGCTTTGGTCTCTGAAGACATATGGGAAGAAGTTACAGCAAAAGAGCATTCTGTGCTGTTTAAGCATTTTGAGCATAGTATGCCAGGAAATCTGATGAAACACTGCAAGAACAAGGGGTCTAAATCTTTTCTTTTTTTCTCTTTATTTGCATTTGTCTTGAAAACAAACTTCAAGGCAATGCAATCGTACTTCTTCAAGGGCTACCCTCTTGAATAGCTTAATTCTAGGATCTGGTTCCATCCCTGCTAAGGTAAATACAGAGACTTCAATAGGAGCAGGTTTGGGTTCCTGTTGAGTAGCACTCAGCCCTGGTGAACTATCCTTTCAGAAGGACCTTTCACTGGTTCATTTGAATGCTCCTACAATGTATTCTTTAGAAGCACAAAGCACTCACTCCAAATGAGTCATGCCAAAAGCTGCAAAGTCCAAGCATCAGAAACAATGTATAAACGATTTGTTGGCATTGACCCCATATAGCTAAAAATGAACTAATGGCCTTAATTTTCAAGACCCGATAAACACTGCCAGTGACACTAAAACACCCATTATCTGGCTACATTCATTCACTTTCAAGATTAGGAGTCCTGCATATTTCACGAAACCATTCATTTTTGCAAACTGAGCCTGGTGTATCCACTATAGATGAGAACAGCCCACACATTTAATACTGTAGATATTTAGAAGTAATAAAAGTGCACCACAGCAAGGACAAAGAGACTGCAACTTTTCCTTTTTTCTTCCAAAGAACAGTTTACCTGGCTTTTCAGGGATCAAAAAAAATCTTCTTGTGATTTTTATTAGAGTTGCTTTGAACTCCAGTTTAACATAAACAGCTGGTTTCTTTCATTTTGCACCATCAAAAAAGTTAAATGGTATCCAAACCTAGGATACCAACTTGCTGTATGCATTGCCTGAAAATTGAACTGAAGATTGGGATGGAAAGCATGACAGTGTTAAGCACAGTGCTGAAAGCAGCACTGTTAAAAATGTGGTTAAGAAAAAAGTCAACTTTTATCAGGAAAATGCTGTCCTTTGTATGCATGTACAACTGCCCATTAAAGAGCTCTCAGCCTTCTTATTTCTTCAGTAAATATATTGGTTTTCTTTCTCTGTGTCCAGTGGCACGACTTTTTTAGGTTTTGGAGTATTACCAGCAGAGTATACGAGTTGAAAGGAGTCAAAAACCAGAGCTTGGGTTACCAGAGACAAGCCAATCTGCCATAAATTTATACTGAAACTCAAATTGAGAGGGTTTCTAATCTGAAAGCTTTCTGTTCTGCATGTACAGCAACCCACTGGTTTCTAGATGTGCCATGCGTTCCACATTTTTCCCAAGTCCCTGGTAACCTTATGCCCTCCATTCTTGTGGTATTGTTTTTCATAATCTTTTCTTTGGCGAGTTGCTGTCATTTATAGTTGCTTCTTCTCAGTTGCAAGAAGTCACACAGGGAGAAAACAAACAGCGAAACAGTGGGGTGCATTGTCTATGTATTGAATTATCCTCTAGTTTACTTAAGCTTTTAATAAGTACTGACCCAACTTTCAGAATACAAGTGGGCTAGCACAACCGTCCTTCTAGCCAGTTGCCTCACACACAACTACTCTGCCTGGCTGGTGTCTTTAACAACCACAGACACAATCTGGGAAAATAGACACATTTGACTGTTTAATCTTGTTCAAAGGCTGCTCACATGAAAAATAGCAGCCAAATCTAAAATGTTGAAAAGCTATTTTAAAATGCAAATAAAATCTAAGCCAGATCAGTCCTTCTTATTTGAGGGTTTTGTTTTAGGATTAAAGAATATCCCTTAAACTGTCTGAGGTAGCTTAAAACAATAAAACTAAGAGCAATGACCTGTAACTTAAAATAAGAAGCATTATGTTGGACCTCTGTCACAAAGGCCAGAAACCTCCTCATCCATTGGTACAACACACGGGACACGCAAAACCCTGAAAAGGACCTTCTAGGTATTGCCCTCCTCATTGCTCCCTGGAATCACAGGAGGGAAACCTCCTTCCCAGCTCACCTCTGCTCTCTTCCCACCAGGTGTCCATACCAGCCCAGCAGCAATTACACTGGGGGGTGTAAAAAAGACTTCTTAATAAGCTCTTACCTCAGTGAAAAGGAAATTATTTATTAAAGGAATAAGGGGACCCCCTCAAAAGCTAAAGTGAAACAGTTCTGGACGTTGTGTTACAGACTTGTGGGGAACAATCTCCCTTTGTGGGGGGACAGAAAGGTTCAGCTAAACAGGGCTGTTCTGTGTCTGAACTTCTCTGCAACTCTATTTAATGCCTATCATGATCAGCAGGCAACTGGCCACTCTCCATATGGCTGGTTGCCTTCGCTTACCGGGGAACTAAAGAACACGGAGGGCATCTCAAATGACGAAGACACAGTGTGAGACAATATCACAACAGAGCGTTTCTTTTTATAATTTAAACCAAGTAAGCAACTGATTCACGCAGGGCAGAAACTTGATAAGACATCAAAGGTCTAATTCCCAGCCCATAAAGCTAACTTGCTGACAATAAATGCAGAGCTCTAACTCTCTTACATTTATCACTGCCATCAGCTTCTTCAGAACAAAGTATTTTGGAAGGAAGGCAGGCAGCTGAGTCTGGGAGGCAGATTTTGCTCTTGTTAAACTGTTGATCTTAAAACAACATGTTGCTAGGTTTAAATAATGTCATCCTTAAAAGGAGAAATCACGCTAGAAGCAAACAGTTAAATAGTACACATTTGAAATATACAAGGGTCTAACAAGCCAGTCTAATGAGAAAAGAACACTTTCCATAGGCACACAAAAACCTGGCTGTGGTTTTCTCAAACTACTGGCAGTTCTACTTCCTTCCAGCTTTGGGGTTTTATGGAACTCTTGTATGCTTATTTGTACATTGGGCAAAAACATTTTTCCTTTAATTTAAACCATTGTTTTCCAAGGAAAAAAGTCATTAGGAAGCCATTTATTTCTAATTATTATGAGGACTTTTGCAAAAGAAAAACCCTTGAATATGGAAAACAAAATTTTATGTGTATCTAGAACTGGCTGGGAGGGGTCAACAAGCCATGGTCCAAACCAGGCAATTTACCAGAATAAAGAAGAATTTTTCCAAGTTCTGTATCACATTTTAAGTGGCCTCAGCTTTCTTTGTAGCGGAACACGTTTTCCTCACTGTTCTTTGCCTTCTACACACCAGCTGGTCGGTAGCTTTTAGATCAGTCCTAAAAGATTACCCAGCAACACCAGAGAATGTTAAAAAATCATTATACTGGCAGTACAACCCATTAGTCCCTTTCCACTGTGGACCCTTATGTGTGAGATTTCTCAATAGCAAGAGGAATTGTTAGGGATATGAAACCTGACAGAGGAGAATTCATGGAGTTTCCATTTCAGTGAGCAAAGACCCCACCATACTAGGGGCCATACCACACTTAAGGAAGCCTAGACACTCTGTATTAGTGACAAGAAAAGTCTTCCAAGTACTTTGAAAACACAACAGACAAAAAATCTAGAGCTCTAGAGAACAGGTATTTCATTTTAATCAGACTTTCTCACACCCTCCAAAGTGGAAGAATTGAGGCCCAGCAAGTTCCAGCTCTTACCAAGAGCTTATCTGAACATCATATTTCTATAGCCCAAGAGTAATGATGTCTGGAGTCTAAAGCCCCTGATGCAATATTATATATCTGTGGCTTCTAGTCATATACAAAAATCTGAGAATCTTATCCTCTCAGATTGTTTTTATTGAAAGCATATAATTACTTCATGTTACAGATATTTTTATATGCAAGAAAATACGGACAGGGCCGACACCTATGAAATATTTTCCCATTTCACTGTGGGAAATATCTCCCTCATTGAGTTTCTCTCAGATTACAGCATTTGGAAGAATATTTAACAGAGCCCATCCCCTTCTAACAGACATACCCACCCCACTACTTCCACATCCTCTTCCCTGTGTACCAGTTGTTTTCTTGTTTGGGGTCTGCGAAGAGTAGATGCCACAGCAGATGCTGAGGCATTCTCATCTCCCCTTGCACTGTTGCCCGAGGAAAAGGAACATTAAGTGACTGGCCCAAGGGCCATTGCTCATCCACCTCCCTTCCCTGTAGGGTGAGGTTGGCCAAGCACCCGAGCGGAACTACAAGCTGTCCACCACAGGCTGCTGATGGTCTCTGTGGACAGTGCTTGACCACATTAAAAAGCAGTCTGCATAAATACGACAAATGTCAGCCCAAACATATTCAGCCATGAATATGGCTTGGACTAGATGAACAAGAGGATTTTCCAGGCTCGTTGGCAAGTGTAACCCACTGTTTAACTGTTCAGAAAACAGAAGAGCACAGATTTTATGTGAATTCAGTGTGCCCATATTTATTATTGGAGAGGCTGTCTTCGAGTGCCTTCTAGATGCAGGCCTGGGGACCTAAAAATCTTGTCTCCCATCAGATCTAGCACAGATTGCCTTTGATACCTGGACTAAGTTATCCTCCCGTCATTGCACAGTTGCCGCTTGAGCTTTTGGATGTCACCCACTAGGCTGATATCCCTAGCCACCTCTAAGAGCACCTGAGGGCCAGGCGCTCCTGGTTTGTTAAAGTTCCCTGAGGTCCATCACTATTGCCATCTTCACCGCAGCTCCAGCCACAGCTTATTCCCAGCAGCTTCATTAGCTGACTTTGACACATTTGCCATAGGTTTGCTGTCACTGGCTTGGACTCGGGCTCCCAGGTAGGGTAGTATTTCAGCTGTGAAGCTGCCTGACACAAAGAGGTGCCAAAGTATCACAGATTGCTGATACAAATTACTCTAATTACTTTGTGGCATTTTCCCATTATTAAAATCCATAGAAAATGGCCACACCTTTAAATTGTTCTTTTGGATTCACACGTCGTATAAAGTTAAAAATCTAAGCCCTCTGCAGCTGCCGTTGATACCTAAATCTACGTTCTCCTCACAACTTGCCTCTAAAGAAGAGAAATTCTACTAGCATCAGTTTACTGCCAGTGAATTTAGTCAGAGATGTGGTGGCTTGTCCAAAGTCACAGAGGAAGTTTGTGGCAATGCTGGGAATTAAACCCAAGACTCCAGAAACTCATTTCTGTTTTTTAACCACATGCGTCATCCTTCTGAATGTTCTTTCCTATAAGATTTAGTCATGGCTGAAAAAGGCCCAGCTCGTTAACAAAGCAAGGGACACAGCAAGAGAAACTGTATGAATCCTTCAAAACTCGCATGTGGATTTTCTTGTGAAAAACATTTGAGGATATTTTGTAAACTAAATTATGACCTTCTTTGTTTCCATTTAAAAAAAAAATTCTTTGCTGAAGGTCATTTTTAATGTGATCTACGATGATGTTCCAAGGGAAAACCATGGGCTGAGTTCTTTTGCTCTGCATGTCATTAATTCTCTCAAGTTTTAAGAAACAGTGTGGTACTGACTGTTTTTTATCTCTTTCAAGGCAGCTCCTGAATTCAAGGTCTCATACAGTTCTCTTCCACTTCTGAGCCCAGGAGAACAGAGGAGAACAATAATACATTCAGTTTGTAAGAGGCATATACCTGCAATGTTGCTTCCCTAAAAGCACCAGGTCTACCTAAAAATCAAGACAATATTTGGATTCAGGACTCTGTGCTTTCTACTTACAATGAACTGACTAAATCACAGAAAAGCCAGTTTATCTCTTGGTGCTTCCTTAGTCCTCACCCAAAAAATCAGACTTTGTCTTTGTAAAGCATTTCATAAACCACGAATGAAAAATGCAATATAGAGCAAAACATTAAGTGTCAAAGCTGTAAGATCAGGCTTTGAATGAGGCCACAGACTTGACTTTCACTGTAGTTCTCTTGGGTTTATTTATCATCGAGCATGAGTTACTTGGATTTTCTACGACAGCTTAGCACAGTGTTTTATTCAGTTATGGGGTTTTTAGCTTTAGGAGCACCTCAGTTTTCAGATACTTCTTTGATGTAGCTGTCAGACATGTAGAAACAATGACAGTGTTGTTAACATATCCACTAAAACACAAAATAGATATGACACATTAATGTTTCTATAGCAAACTGATACTGTTAATGCAGAGGTATTTTTTTTAAGATTTTTCTAAACATTGTTCCTTACCACTAATTTGTCTAAAAGCTATACCATAGTGCTTCTCAACAGCAATATTTCAACCAAATCACAAGTTTACCTGAGAAAAACAGAAAATACTCTAACCAAGAAGGCTACGTTCCTTAGCATGGCTTCCATACCCAAATACTTCAATCTTTTCCTCTCCCAGTAGGAAAATCAGAGAGGATTAGCACGACAAGGAGTTGATAGCATGATTTATCTGCTGCATACCATGCTACTAATATCACAACATCTATCACATAATCAAAATAAATGACAGTGGAAAGTCTTGAACACAGAGTATGCAAGATGTATGTCATTAGCTGCGCTAAGAGGAATGAAGCTCTAAATTGGCTAGACTTGCTCTCCTTGCACTAAGAGTTTTATTAAGGAAACTAGACTCTGAAGTTGGGCATGTTTTGTTTCTGTAACATATTGTTGAACCACAACAGGATCCAAGCTAACTAAATATGGAGCAAGAGATGTTTTTGTATACCAGTCCAAAATATTCTGTTACTGATTCATTGGTAATTTATGACTGGTTTGGATATAATCTTAACCAACCATCATTGGTTTTGGGAGGTAAAATGACATGACTCAACTGAAATGAATATGATAAAGAACAGCTCACTCTTACTGCTTAAGTAAGCCCAGTGAAAGCTTTGCTGCTTGCAGCACTATTCCAGTCCTAACCTTTGAGAAAAGGCAAATAGAAAAAGGCATGGCAAGCTCCATTTATCATACAGTTCCTTTCTCTTGAGTTCAAAAGCATAAAAGCCTCATACAGACGGAAATGAAACATAATACCATGTTTTCATGTGCACAGAACACCCAAAGAAACAATAGACAAACACAGTATTTTCTTATGGCAGCTCTATTGCATCCACAGCTTCATAAAGTGTTGCTGCCCATTACTAAACCTGCTTCTTTCTTCTTCCCATTTCTAAGCCTAAAAGTCTTGTCAATCAAGAGATACTTCAAACTCTTTCAGCAATGCTGACATAAGCCTGCAGAAGAATCCAACTAAGACCTTTTTCTTCGGCTACAGTGAAGTCACACCCAGAAAAAAAAAGTTAAACTCTGGANTAAAAGTCTTGTCAATCAAGAGATACTTCAAACTCTTTCAGTAATGCTGACATAAGCCTGCAGAAGAATCCAATTAAGACCTTTTTCTTCGGCTACAGTGAAGTCACACCCAGAAAAAAATTAAAAGTTAAACTCTGGAAGTGACAGAGAACTTCCTAAAATAGAGAAAAATGCTATGAATAACTTTAACCAGTGAGTTTTAAGACTATATCTAACAATCCCTACAGAATTGGTACAGACAAATGTGAGGTTTGAAGCTGAATCTTGAACTCCAGATAAAGTTGCAGGTGACCTGGTGCCGCCAATAGAAATGGATTCCAGAAGTTATCTGCTGCTAAGCATATATAAAATTCCAGTGAAGCCAGTGAGTGATAAGCCTGGGGGAAACATGATTCCCTGCAATGAACAGTCTTTTAGTCCAAACCTCTAAGCTCTAACTTGAATTGCCTCAGTCGTCAGTGTGAGAGAATATACACCGCGATCTAACCACTATAAAAGTGCCGAGCTTTAAAGTTTTAGGGTTGTATGAGTTTCTCCAAATCACCCTGTAGGTTATCTTTTACCTTTGAGTTTTCCCCAGTTCTGTTTGTTTATGTGTACTACGTAAGCTGAAGGCTTTTTAAATAAAGTTGTGTTCTAGCACAGCATAAACAGGTTGTCAGTTCGAATACGATCCACCTCTGATGAATCATGTATCATGGACACCAAGAAAAACTGGAGCCAAAACAGACTCGCTTTTTCTATTATATCTGTTTAAGCTGCTCTTAAGTGATCGAAAGAACAACCAATAACTGCTACAAAATTTGCCTATGTTCTCAAAAGGCTTTAACTAGTCATGTAGTTTATGTACACAAAAAAAAAGATCCCTGCTGATCCTAAAAGGATTCACACTGTCTGCAAGCTTTGAAATACTGCTGTTCTCAAGAGGAGGCATCTATGATTGCTCATCCTTGCCTGCCTTGAAGTCACAAACTTGCATAGCAACTTAAAAGGAGATGTCAGGATTTGTATGTTCGTTAGCCAAGACAATATTTTGTTGAAGAACAGCTTGTAGATCTAATCATCTTCTTGCACTCTATTTTATTACTGGCCCAGAGCTATCTGAAGTACCAGTTTCTTCATGTGATAGAGTATGCAACATGAGGTTTAATGAGTCTCACCATTTTCTCTCTTGCTCTGCATTACATTTTCATGCTAAATATTACTGAACTGCTAACCGCACAGAGCTTCCCCTTGTTTCACCCTGGTTTACATTGTTCTTGGCTAGAAGAGGTGAGAATGAATAACCCCAACGAGAAGTCTGACCATCTTTCTCCAGGGGAATTGCAGCTGTGCAGAGACCACCTATCATCTCTGGAAAATGAAAATCTATAAGGCAGCTTCTCCTTGCTGGTGTAATATGGTGCAAGTCAGACCACTTTCATTAGGACAGACAAGTCAAGCGCCCTGCTTTGATGAAACAGGAAAATTGCAATTGCATCCAAATGAAGACACAAGGAATGGTTATTTATTTACATCCAGTGTGAATCTGAACACACACAAAGATCCGATTCAGCAAGCCTGGAAAACTATGCAGAAACACTCAACAAAAGGATTTTGTAGCAAGGGTTCCAGGAGTTCCTGCTTCTGTCCAGGACAAGAAATACCACAAGAACCACCACAGTTTAATCCGGAACTGGATATGCATGCAAGAATAATGAAGATAGAGGGAGGGGGGAATGACAGACACAAAAACACAGGACGTCTGCAAGCTCTGTCCAACTTAGAGAAAAGCTTGGGTTTCTTTACAGCTCAAGTTCTGTTGAAACCTTACACGTAATTCAATAGGGAACGTTGGAGTGGAAATCAACACTTGATCTAATATTCTCCATACCTAGAATACTTGTATAATGTTGTTTCCTTGTTGTTGATGAGCGATAGCCTCAAAAGTGAGAACAAATGGCACAATGACAAGCTCAGTGCCCTGACAGGGTGCAGCAGGACACAGCTACAGAAAGTGTGAAGAGAAGGCACTGGTGGTAGCAGAGGCTGGAAGAAACCAGTGAGGCAGGGGGAAGATAGCAAGGAGGATAAAGCAATGACACTGATGCCAACCTACAAGAAAGGTCTCAAATGGCCATTGGAGAGAGCTGTCATTCCAAATCCTTTACATTTTGTGTTTGCTAGCATATCTCCATGATGTTCATGCACATACAAGGACTTGCAGACAGAATTTTCCCAAAGCTGATGCAAAGAATACATGTCATTTCCATATTACTAGCACACAGAGACATCATATGGAAAGCACAGACCTTTCCTCACACATCATCTACTGGCACCAGTTGCATTATCTGTAGGAAAGTCACTCCAGATTCACATGTGCATAAAAGTAAGTCCAATTTGTTCAAGGAAATATCATGCACAGCTGGGACAGTTTAGACACATGAAATAGATATTTGTAACACCATGTGATTAAAGAAAAACCCAAACCACAGAGTATATATCTGAATCCAAATCCTCCTCAAGCTTGGTGTGGTTTAGATCCAAGATTTTGATTCAGACCCTTGTCTATATCAATTGCAGCAATTCACAATTTTCTGGGATTTTAACTTAATACTGAACAGAGCAGCACCTACTTCATATTTTATAGGCTTGTGGTAACTGGTAAATTAAGTTGTAGAACATGAATAGTAATGAGAACAAAAAAAAAGCATGGAAAATAAACACATTAATAGGTAAGTTTTGACTTGATGTTCCATCGAAATTATAATTTCCATTGTCCATGTCTCAGAGGTGAACATTAATTTGCTATATCAACAAATGTGTGATAATTAGAAGAACTTACTCCAGAGTTAAGCAGTTGGGGCACCTGTGAGAGAACCCGACAATTTCCAGCATGAAAATTTGCTGCGGCTCCAAAACCAGTCTCTGCTTAGAGTTAGAATTCTATTTCTATTGAGATTATCTGTCAACCTCAGCAGTTCCCTTGCTCAAATATTTGTGGGAGGGACTGAACTCTTAATGTCATTAACAGCAGCAATCTAATTTCCTTCCATAGGACAAGCATTGATACATTAGAAAGCAGAACTTATCTGTTCTGAAAACATTTGAAGTGCAAACAAGTTTTACAGAAAGTATTAAACAAGCAAAATACCCTTCTCATTCAAGGGGTCTGCTTTAACTTCCAGCAAAGATCCAGCAACTTGAAGCTGAAGTTAGAAAAATTCAAAACACAAGACTCAGCTTTTAAAAAGAAAGATAGCTCGTCAGCTGGATTTACATACCCATTAGTTTGAAAGAAAACAGTCATGATCCATCTATAGATATGTAAGTAATTCATACTTCTTTTCCTAACAGCCTAATATTTTTCTGAATTTGAAAGTGTATACTTTTAAAATGTAGATACTGAAACCAGTTGTGTAAGAAGTAATTAACCCAGTAATGAAATGAACTCATCTTCCCACTCTTGAGAATCAGTGCCCAAACCAAAACATGTCAACTATGCAGTTAGTTGTGGGAAAGATGTTTCTTTCCTGGAGTCTATGTCGGGAATCCCAAGTTTGAGAAAGTGCTTTCCAATTAAGTCAAAGGTCTACTGACTCCAGCCACAGATGTTTTCTCTCAGAGGTGGTATATGCTGCCAACCAAGCTGACAATTCAGAACTACCAGGGATATGCAGAACAAGCCTTCATTTCCACTTTCACTCTGAGCTATGACAATTCCATTATTTGAAGAGTTTTCATAGTGCTGATTTCAGACAGTTTCAGATCCTCTCCTTCAGCAAGCAGTGCTGAAGAACACAAATTCACGCTCTATGCTGGATGTTGGTACTTATGGCTCCTAGATGCCAACCTTTTTCTCAATGCAACATTTTCCATAGCTAACCAGTATTCCATATTTTCCCAATGTAAAAATATCCTACCCACTTGTTCCCACCCAGCCACTTACACCATTTCCAGAGATTGCCCTGGGGTAGAAAAAGGCACAAGTGTCTGGGGGTAAGACAGCAACTTCCAAAGCAGATCTCAGATCCCTAACCTCATGCCAGCCAGAAAAACAGCATTACCGAGGACATGAACAGATTTCGTCACCCCCAGTTGGATGATCTTCCATGAAAAAACTATGTATTTTAATCAAAACCAAGTAGCTCTATGCCTCTGACTGTCATCTGAGCACTAAACATGAAGAGGGTGAACAGAAATCTGGTTTCTTGAGTCCCCACATCAACAGTGACATCATTCATTAGGAAAAAACTACCAAAGCTGGACTTGTTTCCAAACAGCCGTAAATTAACTCCAGTGCCTCCGAGGGACCAACGCTGTGACACCTGTCACATCCAGGTGGTTTTGTTTGCTTTTGTACTAGCAAACTCAATGTTTTCACTAGTTCAGAAGACTCTCTTGGCATTTTTGTTTTAATGGGGGATTTTGACACATCAGTCTGTTTATGCATATTTCTGCATATTTATCCTCTTCTTCAGGATTAGCTTACATGTGAAGTCAGAAGTTTGTTGGTGTGGTTTTTTGGGCTGATTTTTTGGTTTGGTTTTTTTTTGGTGATGATTTTGGGGGGTTTTTTTGTTTGTTTTTTGGTTATTTTGGTTTGATGGTTTGTTGGGGTTTTTTTAAATACAAACCATATGCCCTTCTACAGTCACCTTTTTGAGTAGCTCACCAAAAAAACTTCGAGCCTGGAAAAATTTGGGGTTTGAACTATTTTAGTTAAAAGGTATCTGAGTCAAGGTCACACTACCACACAAGTGCATGGGAAATTTGCTTTACTACTGTTTATACTGTGACTCTTATATTAAATACAATAAAAGCATACAAAGTCAGATTTATAGAAAAAAATAGATTATTTCAGTGACTTAGGTAGTATGTAGGTATGCTGTTGCTCAGTTCCAGTTAAGAACAGACCGTTCACTATGGGGACAGGGAGGGAAAGGTATTGTTTTACCCATAGAGTGCATTCAGAAAACTGAATTAATTATCAGTATTTTTCTTCAAATAGGTAGTTAGAAAATAAGAAGCAACTTTCTTTCCATTAGGCAGGAATGGGAAAATCCAAGCATGTCTGCAATGATTCTTCATTCTGGCACAGACAGGTGACTCTTAACTGCTCCTGTGTGAATAAAGCTACAGCTGAACAAAAATTTCTGTGGTCTTTTATTGTGGTTCAGAGGATCAGGGAACTGGAGTCCGAGCTATGTCTGTGACTGATGGGTACAAAACACAATTTTACCCAAACTGTCAGTGTGCCATCTGTAAAAACACAACTGTGACATAGAATAGACCATCTGTGTTACCCTGCATGGAGAAGAGGTTTTATACACCGCAGCTACCTGTTAGACTCGGAAAATCCATCTCTACCTAAGTGTCAGTGATTGTTTTGGCTATTTGTCATCAGAGAAGATAACTTGTACAAGTGCAAGAATTTAATACACTTGAAAATATTTTTCTGAATAACTGATTAATTTCAGTTGTTCTTTTAATTCTGGTTTTTGAATTCTATCAAGCCATTGTAAGCTACCTCAGCATATGCAGCTACTGCATTTTCTTGCAAGCTACATAATTGAGATTAGCAGTATTTAAAATGGTCAGGGCCATAGTGTTATTTTCCCCTGACAACCTTTCCTACACTATGCTATTGTTGCGATGGAAATATAACCACCTACCAGATCCAGTTCAAAAGATTTGTAGCTTGTGTTTTAAACTCATTTGACTCCCTAAAGTGTAAATCATTATTTGCATTGGTTGCTACGTTAATGAGACACATGAATTGGGATTAACAAAAGATAAATAAACATTGTCTTTTCAGCACTGGTAACTCAAGGACATTTCTTTTCCAAGATCAGGAGTTGGACGTTTCCAGGTGAGGTCCATGTCCAATGCTTTTTGGCCCAACTAGCAGCTATTTGTTGTATTTAACAGGCAAAAGCATTAGCAACACACACTGCAGAGAACCTGCACAAAACCAGACCTTCACCTGCAGAAAACCTGACCTGAAGACAACGGATTATGCATCACCCCAAGATTTAAACCTTCTCTGAACCGTAGATTCAGCACAGAAAGGCATCCCCATCTACATTCAGTTTCTCTTCTAATAACTCATAAGAAAATCCTCTTTGCCTTTATTTTGCATTTTGTTATTTCTAAGAGCCAGACATCACCTGGGATTTTTATGAACAGTAAGCCTACCCAAGGAAGCTGTGAATTACTTAAAACTATATTACAGCATTTCAGCTGGTGTGTTTTAGTGCAGGTAATAGCATTTCTGCTGAAAATGCTCATCTTGAGGAATTTTCCTAGCAGCCTAAGAGAATAAGAAACAAATTACTACTTTATCCTGTGCTGTAACCTTTTTAGATTCTATTAATAGAAAAGCTCCATGGTCACAATCTTAGCATTTTTCTGAACTAGTGAACTCCAGCCAGTTTACAGGAGTCAGTCAAGTGCTGCTAACAATGGTGCCTTTCTTCTCAAATAGGTAAGATCTTCATGCTTCCAGGAGCCAGTTGGATATGGATCTCCTCTGTTATTAACAGACAAGAAAACTGAAGAGGCTGATGAACTTTTGCAAGAACCCATTTGCAATACAACCTTCAGTAGGGTTTATTCTCCCAATCCTAAAATGTGCACAGACCAGAAAGTGCTATCTTTCTTTTCCTTTCAGGAAAGGTGCATGCTTCATCCGTAGATGCCTTAGAATATCATTTTTTCCTGTGGTGAAAATCCATGTTCAATATAGGATCTTCCAGTGTGTTTTAGATATTTTAGTTCCATGCTTGTAGCTGAGCAGTTTGGCTACTAGCTGAAAAATATGTGCACATCAAGAATCACAGAGGAATGCTGCCTATCATCGCTGAACACAGCAGCATCTCACAGAAGACTAAATAAATAGCAGATGTCACCAAGACATCACTGTGATCCCATCTGTAAATACTACACCCAAACTCCTCCAAGATGCAGCTGTGCAATCATTTGAACAAACATTCACTGCTATAACAGGGAATAATTTTCCTCATGTTATCTAGTGTACATATACAGCAGCTTTTATTACAACAGTGAAATAAAAGGTGGAGGGCTTGAGGGGTTTAGGGGGGCTGGCATTCAATAGAATTCCCCAGAGTTCCCTTCTGGAAGATGTGCTGCAAATTCACTGATACAGGATCCCCTAGTATTCAGCAAGGACTATGTAACTTAAACATGCAGCAGTAGCTAAGCTAAGACTATTGGCGTTGTGTCCACAGCAATTTTGGATGAACTCACAGAAACGTACACAGGGGATCTAATAGCTTGAGCTGTAACTCTTCCTTTTTCCATTGTTTCTATTATGTGGTTTAGGGAACATCTTTTCAACATTCTTCACATGCTCCCCTTCCCACTATCCCCAGAAATCAGGGGGGGACATTCAGTCCTCCAACCGTGAAGTTGTGGAACGAATCTTACACCACACTAATACAGGAAAATTCCATCTTCTCAGAGCAACAACACTCTGAGCACCAAGGTTACATTATGGCCTGCAAGCTGGTATCAAGTCCATCCTAAAGTTCAGCTCCATGGTCTTTTTCACCTCACTACCATATAAGATTTTCCTGGTGGTGGCTCAAATGGAGTGACACAATCAGTTGCCTAACAAATACTCTCCTCCATCCTCTTCTTCCCCCTCAGGGAGGACTACATGGCAGTAGAGCTTTGCCCTCAGATTATCTAAACCAAAAAGGCAGGGCTGAATAATTCCAATTTCTCTTGGACAAAGAGATGGAGAAATTCTCAGCTGTTCCTGGAGAGCCACAGGCTTCTGCTGCCTCTTGGCAGAAACAGCCTCACAGAGGCACTTAGTGTGGAGCCCCTGAAAAGCTGGGACGTTTCTCAAGTCTTCTTTACAACTAATTCACATGTCTTCTCCATGTCCCACAAGCCGTATTTCAACAGCTCCCTCCACCAGGTCAAATGAGACCAACCAACACAGGTGACCAGCATCCTTGACACCACTGCTGCCGTACAGGGGTACACAGTCCACCTCACAACAGCACTTCCTGGAGTTTCATGGGCGTTCACCCCTGAGAAAGTCTTACCTCAGACATATACACAAAGATCTTTGCCCTGAAGATGCTAGATGTGAATACGACAGGGCATGGTGGTGGCTGCAATGGTTCTGCTGCCCCCCTCTGAAACCCAACTGCATGGGAGACCTTCCCTTTAGGTAGCACAAAGCCAGAAGGTCTCAGTCTGGAGCCACATCTCAAATAGCTACTCAGTGCTCATACAGTAATGCCAGGAAAGAAGGGACAGAGCCACCAAAACTGGCATTCTCCTTGGGAAGACCGCTGCACACAAAGGGCCTGAAAGACACTGGATGGCATCATGAGAAGAAAGAGTTTAATTCCCAGACAGGCTATCAAACTGTTTTTTTCGAGGTTCCTGTAGGATAGAAATCTTATGCTTTTTTTGACCCTGCAAATTCCCCCCCTGTCGACACCTTGGGCTGATGAGTTAAACTGTTTCTTGAATTAGGGTTTACTAGAGCTGTATGAGAGATCACAGCACCTACAGAAGGCACACAGAATGCAAGAGGAAAAGGAGACTATTCCTATTCAGAGCTGCAGCACCCAGGTTGCTTCCAGATCTGGAGAGAAGAGGGAGAACACAAGCTCCTTTCCTATGAGGCCAAGAACTATTTTAAAGTCACCTTGAGAAGAGCCACCACCTGATGAAGAGCCTTCATTAAGGATGGTCTCTCCATTAGATTGGGTTTCCAGGCTGAACACTTAGTTCAAACCAGAACATATCAAATACTGCCTTGAACTTTAGGTAACAAGCACTGCCCATGGAAGTTGTCATGAAAAGAAGCTGTTCTCTTAGCAGATATAAACTCACAGTCCCAGAGAAACAACCTACCTGAGAAATCCCNCAACCAACACAGGTGACCAGCATCCTTGACACCACTGCTGCCGTACAGGGGTACACAGTCCACCTCACAACAGCACTTCCTGGAGTTTCATGGGTGTTCACCCCTGAGAAAGTCTTACCTCAGACATATACACAAAGATCTTTGCCCTGAAGATGCTAGATGTGAATAGGACAGGGCATGGTGGTGGCTGCAATGGTTCTGCTGCCCCCCTCTGAAACCTAACTGCATGGGAGACCTTCCCTTTAGGTAGCACAAAGCCAGAAGGTCTCAGTCTGGAGCCACATCTCAAATAGCTACTCAGTGCTCATACAGTAATGCCAGGAAAGAAGGGACAGAGCCACCAAAACTGGCATTCTCCTTGGGAAGACCGCTGCACACAAAGGGCCTGAAAGACACTGGATGGCATCATGAGAAGAAAGAGTTTAATTCCCAGACAGGCTATCAAACTGTTTTTTTCGAGGTTCCTGTAGGATAGAAATCTTATGCTTTTTTTGACCCTGCAAATTCCCCCCCTGTCGACACCTTGGACTGATGAGTTAAACTGTTTCTTGAATTAGGGTTTACTAGAGCTGTATGAGAGATCACAGCACCTACAGAAGGCACACAGAATGCAAGAGGAAAAGGAGACTATTCCTATTCAGAGCTGCAGCACCCAGGTTGCTTCCAGATCTGGAGAGAAGAGGGAGAACACAAGCTCCTTTCCTATGAGGCCAAGAACTATTTTAAAGTCACCTTGAGAAGAGCCACCACCTGATGAAGAGCCTTCATTAAGGATGGTCTCTCCATTAGATTGGGTTTCCAGGCTGAACACTTAGTTCAAACCAGAACATATCAAATACTGCCTTGAACTTTAGGTAACAAGCACTGCCCATGGAAGTTGTCATGAAAAGAAGCTGTTCTCTTAGCAGATATAAACTCACAGTCCCAGAGAAACAACCTACCTGAGAAATCCCAGTCTTTTCTGTCACCAGCAGCACCGTGCAAAACATCCCTTGAGAGCCAATACCCCACACAGTATTTAGGCAAACACACATTGATAGACAGTTCACCCAGACCCCTCCTAGATCAGATTCCTGGCACCTCCAGCTATAAAAAAAAAAGCCACAGGGCCAGCTATTTGCACAGCTGTGGCAGATCTTCGTGAAATGTAACTGGTGTAAATGGGAAATAGGTTTTACTCCTCCTTTCCCCCATTAAATCTGTATCATCACTCCATTTGGTATCTTACCCAAAAGTTTGTGTTGACGAAAAGGTATAGCTCTAGCATTATGTTAGAAAACAAGGCTATTGCAATGAGGTGACAAAATCTGCACTACTTAAAGAGAATCTCACTGAGGAACTGGATGGATCACTCAACGTTAACACATTTATTGTAAAGGCAGATAGGGCTTACTGTTGCAATGTTGTCTCCACATATACTCTTACCAAGTAGCTCCTGTATAAAAGTTTTAATCATTTAATGAGCTAATGCCTGTTCCCAAGAAAGACACCAAAGGAAGTCAAAGAAGCTTTCTGCACAAAAAAAAAAAAAGTCAGTTAGTAATTAAAATTTCTAACACAACTGTAAGATTTCCTCCTATATTTTTATTTATTCAAGTTGATCAAAGGTACTAACTAGGAACGGGAAAATCTCCTACAAATCCTGAAACCGAGTTTGATTTAGTGTCCACCCTCATGGCCAGATATGACAGTAACACAAACTGTTTTGCAAATGCTTTCAGTGTAAAGGTTTTTCCTGATGTCCAGAAGAAAATCCTGATATGGTGAAGTAGGAATGCAAAAGTAAAAATAACATTTCTGTCAGAGTAATAAATGAGAACTGGATACTTGCTTTGTTTTATTTTTCTTTCTTCAAGGAGAAGAAAGTGTCTTTCAGAGTTTTCTTGTTGTCTCAGAAAAGCTGACGCTGGCAAGCACCTTGTGTTTCACAACTGCACACAAAGGCATGAAATTTGATCTTTGGTCAACACGAGATCAGTTCTTGCGGTCTCACAGCTATTTCTGACCAGACCTTGCAAGGTAAAAGAAACTGGTTTCACTAAGGCGTTTCTCAGCTGAAAACTTGAAGGCAAGTCACGTGTCTGTTAGTCACCTGCAACTTGCTTATTCAGTTTAGCATTCTGAAATTTGAAAACATTGAAAAATGTATCTGATTATCACAAGCGTAGTAAGCTACGGCGTCCCTGCACTGCCTGGTGGAGAACTGCTGCCGCACCAGTGTTGGTGCAGGTGGATATGTTTGCTCAATGTTACGTGGCTCTGAAAGCCATGGTAGCTTGGGCACTGTGCCATGATAACACGATTACGCTGAGATATGTGGTCTCCTACAGCTCAGGAGTGTTTGCACAATATTTGGCTGTGCAGTGGAGAAACAGTTCCAAGCATCTGACCTGCTTCCTTCACCTGTACACACACACACAGGCATGCACATGGACAGACATAGACGTGTCCCCTCCACAGCTTCTGTCTCCAGCAGCCTACCATGCTTTCATAAGGCTTACTTGCACTTCTTGGTTTATATGGTGTGGAAAGCAATTTCTTAATTTCCTGTTATTGCTCCCTCCAGGTCACATCCAAGGAGATTGTGGATGGGGGAAATTTATCTGCATGCTGGTTATCATGTCAGATATATTAACAAAAGTGGTCAACATCCTAGCAATTGCTGTCTTGCAAAAAACACTCAGTATGAACCTACAAAGACTAGTGCTCCCTAGACATGCTGGGTGATTAGCTGTAAGGCTGCTGAGCACACATTGCTTCCTGCACCTGTCTGAAACCGTCCTTTATACAGATGGTTACATTTTTTTCTATTGTTTTCCCTAGATTCTCCCTTCAGTCTGGCCTCTATTTTCATGACTTAGGGGATGATGAGATCCTCAGGTTTGCTATTGTCCTAGCTTCTTGTTCGTGATTCTCCTTCTCCAAGGGAAATGTCTTCACTCATGAGGCCTGTATCTAGTGGAGTCCCCCAGGGTTCGGTATTGGGACCTGTGCTGTTCAATATATTCATCAAGGACTTGGATGAGGGAGTAGAGTGCATCCTCAGCAAGTTTGCTGATGATACGAAACTGGGAGGAGTGGCTGACACGCTAGAAGGCTGTGCTTCCATCCAGCGAGACCTAGACAGGCTGGAGATTTGGGCGGG
>VZTO01008884.1:15338-59897 GCA_013400615.1 Syrrhaptes paradoxus | reverse complement strand
ATGAGAAAAAACTTCTTTACAGTGAGGGTGACAGAGCACTGGAACAGGCTGCCCAGAGAGGTGGTGGAGTCTCCTTCTCTGGAGACATTCAAAGCCCGCCTGGATGCGTTCCTGTGTGATCTGATCTAGGTGTTCCTGCTCCGGCAGGGGGATTGGACTGGATGAGCGTTCGAGGTCCCTTCCAATCCCTAACATTCTGTGATTCTGTGTGATTCTGTGATTCTGAACAACAAAGCAACTTCACCATAACATACATGATCAAATCAGAGGTTTGTTTTTGTTATTGCCTGTGCATTCCATAGCAATTTAAAGCTATAACATCTGTATTATACAAATTACAACACTTCACAACACCAACTAGAAGGCAGAGTTAGTCTATCACAGAATCATTAAGGTTGGAGAAGACCTCAAAGATCATCAAGTACAACCATCAACCCAACACCACCCAACCCACTAAACCATGTTCCCAAGCACCACATCTACACGTTTCTTGAACCCCTCCAGGGATGCTGACTCCACCACTTCCCTGGGCAGCCTGTTCCAATGCCTGAGCACTCTTTCAGTGAAGACTTTTTTTCTAATATCCAGCCTAACCCTCCCCTGGTGCAACTTGAGGACATTTCCTCTTGTCCCATCACTTGTTACTTTAGAGAAGAGGCCAGCACCACCATCATGGCTCTTACATTGCCACCAACCAACACAGTTTCTGTCCTGCAAAACTAGAAACAAAAGATTGGCCTTTGTTTGCCTTAAGTTGGCTTCTGTCACCTCTCCCAGATCAAAACTTTGGTTGCTAGGATTTTTCATTGGAAGAATTTCTTCACAGACTATGCAGCTGTTTTTTTAGTGTGTGTTCTGGATTGTAGCACTCAAACATGATGTTGGATCATGTGAGAACATGCCCTTCAGAAAGGTTTGGCTGCCTGGGGTCAGGATCAACGGAGAGACAGCACAGCTGTGGGCAGCCCCTTGTCCCCAGTGTCCTCGGAGGGAGGCTCCTGGGCAGCACGGGAGAGGGGACAACCCAACTGGGTTGGGATGGGATGGGATGGGCTCTGTCTGCCCATGCGGAGCCCTCACTGCTCTCACCCCTTGGTCCTCATGGCACCTGACACTCTAATGTAGCTTGCTTGCCTTTGCCATTACATTTTTTATCATATTAAGAGGGTTTTGGCAGTTGTAGCTGTTCAAGTGGAAAGGAATTGGTCCCCTGAGAGGGATGTGTAATGGCTTGCTTTGGACTGAGGAAGGGGAATTCATTTTTAATTGAATAATATGAGGAAAAAAAGCCTTACATGTGCTAATTTGTTGGATTCAAATGTATTTAGACTGGGTTAAAGGGATGTTTTGACATTGGGTAATTAGGGTATTAGAGAAGACAGTTCTAAGATTGGACTATTTTGACACTAGCGATTTTGGTATGGGTAAGGTCACTGTGACACTAAGACCATGCAAGTGATATAAATGTAAAGGAACTGTGCTTACCCAATGAAACAAGCAACCTGAAAAGTAATATGCTATATAACACCAAGGATGTCTTTAAAAATACATAAATGAAATAGCTTGGGATTTTTCAAAGGCATTTTTGAAGTACAGATCTTTGGAGACATCCGCCAAAGCACATCTTTAAATTTCTATAGATGATCTTATCTGCCATGCAAAGAAGATTGTGAGTATGAAACAGATAAAAGAGAACCTGTGAGAATAAAATGAACACCTTTATTTTATAAGACTTTGTCTTTGATGATAGTTATATAAGGATATTAATCTTCTTCCCCTATTTCTGCAGGAGTAAATCTGAAGATATCTGTGAACGTTTTAATGAGCCTGGTCAGAAACAAAGTCAGCGAAAGTAGCAATTAACAACTTGATGCATCTTATCTCAGTCTCTTATCATGCTAAATGATGATTCAAAATTCAAATGCCAGTTTTGCCCATGCTTCATCTGTACCTGAAAGATTTTTCTGCATGAACATGACAATTAAACAGTATTCATTATGCCTTCAAATGCTTCATTAATAGAGCCTGGCTTTATAGACTATTTCAAGGCTGAAAAATCTGCTGTAAAATCTGCAAAATCCTTGGACATTTTTGCCGCTGTGAATTGAAACTATGGATTTATGAACAGAGGGCTTGACATACTGGTTTTTAAATAAGCCACATCTTTGATATAGGCCAAATCTTCTATCAGAAATGTGTATTCTCATATTAAAAATGGTAGAAGCACTCTCAAAAGGAGAAAGGGTAATTGCAAAATAAAGGCAACATAGAGTACTGCTATGTTGTCTCCAGTATTGAAATAAGATGGCATGATCACTAACAAGGAGCTAAGTCAGAGAACTTGAAGAATTTGCAAATTTTGCAGAATACCTTGCAGCTTAGAAAAGGTTCACAGGAGCGGACTCAGCTCATGAAACTTTTAAAACTCTATTAGCTCCTGTTTAGCTGATATCCTGTTACCAATATGCCACAAAACTACACGCATAACCTGTAGTTGCATCCGTGTTATACTACTCGTGAAATACTACAGCTGCTTGAAGTTCCTTCAAATTAAAAACCACTTCTACTTAAAAATTGCTAGATTTCCTGAACTTTTATCTTCCATCAGCTCTTTTAGGAAGCAAAATTCTTTTTCATTACTACATATTTCTAGAGTACAATGTAACAACTACTCCATCTCTTCATGAACATGAGTACTATAAACCTAGGATTTCAATAAAATCTACAAAGTTTATAGAAAGCTTTCCAATAGAAGAGCTGTTTCTTAAGTAATGTTCTCTAAAAATGCAACATTCCACAGGCAAATTGCCTTTTAAAAAAACTTCTAAAAATCTGCCCAAATTTCTCCATTCCTTTCCTCTTTATGCTAATATTGGTTTTGATGACTTGTAACTTTGCTTACAGAATGCTTACCATGAAAGAAAACATTTAGCTAATCAGATTGGCTAGCAGAAGTTTCACTTGTTTTGTTATTGATAACAATTATTTTTAAATCTCGGGTAAAGAAAAGTCATCTATCCACAAAAGAAGGAAATCAGTCGAAACCAAAAAAACGCCAGAGGAGTCAGTACATGCACGTACATGACTTGGGCAGGAGGGAAGCATTTTCTCTAGACTGCCTGGAGCTAGATAGCTATCTTGGATATGATATTGATTAAAACATTCTTCTCTTGTGTTTTTCTTTTTTGATCATACGAATATATATGCACCTAGCTTTGGATAGATGTGACTCCTCTCCCTATTTTTTCAGCCTGTCTTAGTGCCCATATCTCTTTTGGCCTTTCACAAATGCTCTTTTAGTGGGTGAAGAAACCATCCTTTTCAGCAACTGGTTTTCCACTGGCTCCTAAGGAGCTAAGGCTTTACGGAGATGATGGTAAATAAACACGAACAACTGGGTAACTGTGCCTCGCGTGTGAGCTTGTTCTTAGACTCAACCATCAGTCAGAAACACAGCAGAGATTTACCAGTCACCTAGGAAAGCAGAAATGTTTGCCTTTTTTTTTTTTTTTTTTAACTAAACCTGCCTCCTCTGTTTCTGAGAGGCATTGTAGGCACAATGTCACCAACTTGGTCATTACCAGAGCTTCAGGACTAGCTCACACGCCCTAATATACACCTTCCAGGAGGAAGAAGTCCCCAGAAAAACTCCCAAATGACCTACTACGTACAGTGGAACTGTACTGCTCCACTGGACAGATCCACTTCCCTCCGCAGGGTAAGCGAAGTGTCCATCATGAAGCTGAGTGCTGTTGATAAATTATCCCTCGGGTAACAAAGTACTGGGTATGTATTTTATTAGGTGATGAGCAGAAGAAGGATAACATCTGGATTCACAGTCCATCAGGCTAAATCTGCCAAGTGTTCGATTCGAGTTACAGTGTGTTTGAACAAGACCATAACAGCTAAATGGATTCCCATGGCACAGATCCTAACACAATTTGGAAAATGAAATAGTGACAGTGCAATGGTGTTCACCTTTGACATGACAAGTGTGACTGAGAAAAAAGTCTATCTGAGAGACAGCATATAGTCAGCAGCTGTTTGAGACTGCAGAACAGCGAGCAGCAGAGATCTCTGGGCTAGAAAAAGCTTAAAACCTTGATCGATGTGCTGCAACAGCAATGCAAGTGACTCATACGCCGAAAGACCAACCCTTCATTTCATAGCACCATGCACAGCTCCAGGGTAATGGACATGAGGGAGTGCTGGCCACATTTAGTGAAATAACAGCGTTAACTAGCTTCAGGCATCATACAGTCACCAAGACGGAGGCTGACTGTTGAAAATAAAGACTTCTGCATTGCACGCTTCCGTGTGCAATCTGCAGAAGGAGTTTTAACGCAATGTGCAAACACTCCTGGACATCAAAGTAGGTTCCCAGCTAAGGCAGCAGCAGGTAAGCAGCAGGAGCCTCACTTGAGGTATTGCAATCAAGCTGGAGCAGGATTCCAGGTCGCGGGGGGACAGCAGGACAGGGGAGAGGTGTGAGCGTGGAAATCAAAGCGTATTGTGACGCCAAGACACACTGAATAAGCTTGCCTATATCATGCAGCCAGAATGAATAATAGGCATCTCAGCAATCCCAGTTCCATGAGCTTTTCTTAATGATTGTGTTGATGAACAAAACACACACATGGCCTTAGCCCTAATTTAAGAGTTGTATGTGCAGATAATTGATGTGACTCTGATGGAATATGAAACCTTTAGAGATTGCCTTATAGCTTGCTTGTAAGAAAATAACTTTATAAAAACAAGTCCATTTTATTTATAGCCCATTTTATTTTGTAACAAACGTACTGAGACTTGAGCGTTTTTCTTCCCACGCTTTTGACATGACTACAGCTCCCCATTCTGTTGACCTTGATTACTGTCTCTTCCATGTTCTGCTCCGTTCTCCTCTTTCACCTGAGCCAGTGCCTCCACCATTTTCAGGTACCTTCCAGCCGATCTTTAGCTCCCAGAATAATTTTTAGAGACTTCATATGTCATTTAAAAATGGCTGTGTCTCAGAAAAGGTTCCCACCTTGCTGCCAAGATTAAAACCATGATTTTCACACACACACACAAAAATTGGACCAACAGTCTTGAAATAATGGTTTTGGTGGATGTGAGATTTAGCTCCAACTCATCAACCTCCTAGTAAGCAAGAGGGCTATATTGTGAACGGCAGACAGGATTTTAACAAGTTTTATTTTACAAATTAGTGGCTATTTCTGTTGAACTTCAAGTGCTGCAGTCATGTGCATTTGCCACCAGTAAGCGAGAAGCACGAATATGATGCCAAGATTGATTCAGGAAAGTAAATTCCACTTAGTAGTAAGAGAGTAGGGAGAGGAGATTTTATGTCATTCCTCTGTACATTATGTGCCCAGTGGTATCCTTCTGCTGACCATCTTCTGCCTGTATGTACAAAAAGCTGACAACAGGTTTCTGTGTTGTTTGAGGGACACGGGTATGAAAAGCCCTGCCACGCAGACACGTACAGACTGACAGAGATTTTCTCACATCTCCAAGGCTTCACACCCAAACACACTCATTGACAGATCAGGGTCAGGCACTGCAATCATCTCCAAGCTCCTCTGCACACTCCTGCCCTTAGAAGGGAGACCCATGGTCAAGTTTATTCTCCTCCCTTCCTTTCAGGAGAGAAAATAAAGCCTCCCTTACTCCAAAGTCAAGAGGACAAACACATGCCCGATTTTGCCTTGCTCAAACTCCCAATGGACTCAGGAGGATGTGGTGGAGAAGGCTGGACACATCCATTATAAAGAAGGTGGAATATTTGCGTTGCCATCATACAAACTGACACCCATGTACAGCTGCAGCTCCTCTATCCATGACACATGACATGATCAGAGAGTTCCACACTTACTTCTGTCGAGCGCCTGTCTCGGGCATTTCTGCTCTCCAAGTTGGGTGAGGGTGTACAAACGCAAAGTAATATTCCAGAGAACTGGTGACACAGTTGTGACCCCCATCTTTATCAGGAAGGTGAGGCAGAATACCGTCTGATCTCTCCAAACAGTGTACTAGGAGGGCAATCCGTCTCACCCACTCTGCTCCACTATTTGAACTGCCTTGCAGACACCTGGCGCGCATCCCACCACTTTTTAAACAATGCGGGACACCGAATGTGTGCCTATGATACACGCAGCCCTCGGGCTGTTTTGCAGTCACAAAGAACCAATACGAAATAAGAAATCAGCTCCAATCACACTTTGCTAACAACTTCTAAATGCCACTCTGTGAAATGGTAGTGTTCTAGCAACAACAGAAACGTTAAAAAAAAATAATTACAAAGTTGTAAAAGGCATCGACCTATATTCAAATGAGAAATATCAGGTATGAGAAGCAGAAAGCATCTATTCCAGCCTCTCTCAGACACCCACGCACATCTGCTTTGCTGTCACCCACAGCGGATAGCTGCGGGGCTCTTCCTGAGAGACATCCTGCATACCACCAAATAGCTGCCGAGTATGAACTGTGACCCCCGCTTTGGCTTTGATAGACTTGTCATTCGTCTGGAGCTTTTCCATCCATCATGCACACTCTTTCTAATGTTCAACTCGTTTATAGGAAGATCCCTCGAGGGTATTTCATTGTGTCTCTTACACTGCTTTAATTGCTGTCAGGTGGAAATAGTGAGCTGTTACACGTGATTAGTCCTATTTGTAACCACCTAATTTCACTGAACACTTCTGCTTGCTTCTTGCTTGTATTAAATGAGCGCCACTTCCTGACAGAGTTGTAAAACGAATCTCACATTGGAGTTTCCTCAGCCCCAAGTGCGCAGAGAAGACTCAAGGACTGCAGTTTTAAAGAAATAATTTCCTTTTGTGTCAAGGAGAGAAACTGCGTAACTTTTTGATTGCTCCTGTCATAATAAACAATTCAAGCAGTAAAAGCTCTCTCTGTTCTCTCATGGTTTAGGATGATAGTCAAGCGAGCTACTCAAATAAAATCAACTGTTGCCTGAGGCAGTTCCTTAAGTGGACCTGATCTGAGATTGTGATGAGAGATGGTGCTCTTTGCAGTCTTTAGGTAACACAAATTAATCAACTATCCAACACAGCTGCCCTGCAGCATCTCCACCACTGTCAAAACCTAACAACATAGAAATCTTGTCAAATAAAACCTAACACTAAACTCTTATGCATCATCCCCTTTCTTAGACCAAAACACACAAACAAACAAAAATCAGATCGAAGTGGTCAAATTGCACAACCTTCAGATAAAAAATCTGAAATTCTGGTTGTTAATCCCAAGGGAATTTCAGGATTTTATGGGGGTTTTCTAATCACCATTGGAAAACAAATGGAAGAAAAGTATTGTGTGGGAATGTATATTGTCCACCTCCACATACACATATGTGACTGACATGGGTAATTTCAAATAGGAGATGGCAATCTAGGGAATTTATTGCAGCTGACAGATAACATTTTGAAGCCTCAGGTAGCCTAGAGGAAGAAGATCTGTGCTCCTTGATAATGCTTGACCCCTCTTTGAAGTGGTCAAGAGAGCCTTTTGGCCAGGTTTCTCAGAAGGTTCTTGATACTGCTGCTACACAAAAAGAGAGCACATTCACGAGGTGGTGAATGTAGCAGGAAGAAGAACTCTGAGTTCTTTAGTCTGCATCCATAGGATGGAAGTATCTCACATCCAAACCCATGTTCTTTTCTCCCTCAAGAAAAGGCAAAGAAGAGCAGCAGTTAGAGAACCTTCTAGATCCATGCTAAGCTACATGCAAAAATAGGAAGAGGCAACCAAACATTCTTTTTATTCCCTGCATGAAAGACCAAGCTGGGTTTTTTTTTCTTTAGGGGAGAAAGAGTTTTGCACCATGAGAGGAAACACATACCACACCCGAGAGCCCCAGCTTTAGGGCAGTGATAAGGTTGAAACACTAAGCTCTCACAAGTCAGGAAATACCAAGTAGATGACACTTGGCCTTCTGCACTCTGCAGATCCCCTTTGGCCAACAGCATGACAAGACCAGGGCATAGACCATTTTGCTCATCTCTTCCTGTAGAGCTGAATTGATTGCTCCAATTCTTTACAAAAAAGACGATATTTTGAATACAAAAAAACACCAAAACCCCAGGAAAGTCTCTACAAAGTAGCCAGCTTGGATATTATGTGGAGGATGTAAAGAACCAGACTGTGGCACGACTGTATGATTAACTCCACCATTTGTATACTCTCTATTATTTGTGTTCAGTCTTGTCAGTAATTCAGAGATTTATTATTACTTGATAATGATGGTAGACCCAGAGGGCCAACCAAGAATGAGGCTCTTCTGCCCAAAACATGGTACAAAACCAAAGAGCTTATAAATATGCAAGGCATGTAAAATCTGGGCAAGACAGTGTACTAGGGGAAGAAGATCTACTGTATGGTGAGGATGGAGCAAAATCTGCAGATTGCTCAGATGCATAAAGCAATCCCTATCGGCCGTTTCACCTTGGTGTCAGATCTGGCTTTGTCACCTATTAGGAAATATTCTGACTCTCTCGTTGACTTACATCTCTCCTGGTCTTTTATCTAGTGAAATAAACACTGATGCTTCAGAAGGGCAGCACTGTACACCCATTTTCACTGGAGAAAACTACTGCACTAGGTATAGACAAACAGACATTTGAGCTTTGGGGTTTTTTGCCATTTTTTCTTCAGAAATAAATCAGTTATCAGTGCATGAATATTGCCTTCTAATTTTATTGCAAACTAATGGAAGTCCATCACCAAACAACGACAGAACTTTTGCTCTGGGAGTCATTCAGCACTTGGAAAGCAGAAACTTAAAGAGAAGAGCAATTTTCCAAATCAACACTTCTTTCAAAAAATCATTCCCTTTCTCTCAGAAATGTAATCTATGGAACATTTCAAGGAGGAAATGAGATGGATAGATAAAACCTCCTGTACAAAGTTCAGATTTGCAACTAAATCCACTTAGGCTGAAATCCATCAAAATTTTGACATGCTTGAAAACTGCCTTCCCAGGAGGACACAGTCTGAAACATAATCCCATTAAATACAGTGTGGAAAATAAGTTGTCTGCTTTGTTTTGACTTGCTCACCAGAATTCATGTAATAAATGCTGTAAAAAGAACCAGTATGGATACATGCAATTAAATGCACAGGTCATATGCTCTCTCTAGGCTGAGCCCCTCCTGGTGTCCCACAAGCGAGAGTAGCTCATATGTTAGCCCATATTTTCCATCTTGTCCACACCAGCCTGCTCTGAGCTGTTACTAGTGCTAATGGTTAATTAATGTCATTGAAGACACTTTCTTTTTACAGAACTGTATTCTGCCTTTCAATATTTTCTGCTGAGATATTTTCCATTTGAGATTTTTCCCATTTGAAGGCCTGTCTGATGGGCAACTGAATGGCAAGTGCTGAAAAATGAAGGTTTCAGTTTTCTCCCTCCTCTCCTCCAGGCTTACCCAGCACATCAGGGAAACAAGGGATTCCCCTACTTCCAGCCCTTTTAGTGGAGACAGAGCAGACTGCGCTGCTCTTTCACTCCCTCCTCTGGTACATCCCTAAAGGGTCGTAGAAGAAGCCAGGTGACCTTCCTGCCCCTAAGGATGCTTCATAAGCGATGCCAAAGGGATGTCTTTGCTATGGAATGGGAAGAAGAAGAAATGGAGAAAGATCTGTATAGATCCCCTCTCTGCTTTTTATCTGACACCTCTGAAGTCTTTGGTGGCTGCCTCCCAAAGGTAAGACATTTACAAATGCAGATGATTCACTGAACAAATAAACATATGGTCAAGTCAAGCCCTGCTTAGTTTCTTTGTTGCTAGTCTTTCATTTCTGTACCCTTTTGTGGGGGCAAAGGTATCTTTAGAATATGTGCTGTCCTCTACTACAATGTAGGAAACTTCAGACCAGCTTTCACTTGTTTGATTTCATTTATTTGACACAAATTTTTACTTTAAAAAGTGATGTTTGCTACAGTGACTTTTCACTAACAGGCACATCAGTCCATGTGGTGGCTACTCCATGTCCTTGAACAGTGCCATACAGCGCTACTGGCACACAAAGGTGGCACATAGTGACCACAGCCCTTGACAAATGTGACCTTACAGAACCAGGGCTACCTTCACCAGCACCCTTTTGGCTGCATGACATGACATCAATGTGGATGCTAAAATGAATGAGAACTGACTAAAACACTGTGATTAAATGCGTTAAATAATTCCACACCTACACAGATGGACATGATGGCAAACCACAGCCAGTTCAGAAACCATGTCCAACATGTCCTTATGATACCTGCCTCTGATAGTGACTCTCCTTTTGAGACCATTAGGTTCACCTTGTGGTCCCAAACAGGAATCCAGTGTGTTTGGATGTCTGTAGAAAGCCAGGATGAAGGCAAGTACACTGTGGCCAGCTTGGCACGCACATACCAACCTCACTGAGAATAGATTCTTACACTTTAACATCACTGCCTTTCTGATATGCTGCTGACACCATATTTTCACCTTGTATTCTCCAAGAAGGCATCCCAGACACTCAGCTCTACTGTTAGCAGAAAGATGCCACTGTAAATAGCAGCACCTAGCAAAAGAAAAAAGCTTGGGAATCAACTCTCTAGATTGCACGATCTAAATCCCAGGCAGATCACACACTGTGCTCTGGGATGCTTTAGGACATGTGGTCTGGTGTAACAGCATTTCTGTTCAAGTAGTCATGTTACAGTTAAAGATGGTTAAATGGTTTGTGTGTCCACCAAAATGTCACTCTCCCTTCTCCCCCTCCTTCGAAGTACTCAATGGCAGACTTGTACTCAGACTAAACTCCACCACTCCTCCACTTAACTCCAGATAAGAGCAGGAGAAAGATAATGAAACTGAGTCACTGACCTCTCCCTGACATCCACGCCTGCCTACAGTCTGCAGGTTTTCTCTGTACTGCAGCTTGTTCTTGCTATTAAAATGATTCTTTATCTGACATTGCTTTCATTTCAAAAAATGTACAGACCTCTCCGAAGCATTTATGCTGCTTATTTGCTGATAGTATCTTCTTTAATACTAAAGAAAGATCAGAATATTGATAGATGTGTGATAAAACTAGCCTGAACAAAAGACTCTGGGCATTTTACAGCAGCGATTTTACCCAAAAAAAATATGCAAAATACAGCACAGAGCCCTGGCATAAATAAAGAAAGCATTCCAGAGCAGTGGAATTTTTCTTTGTTTTCATGTAAGTACTCTTTAGGTGCTCTAGGACAGAGAGTTAAAGATTTATAGCACATGGATGACAGATAATTTGTATACAGTTTAAAAATGAACACCTAAAAGACAGGAAGGTACACTAGTACATCCTCAGAACAAATTTAAGGTAAGACAAAAGATAAAAGATCTTTACTCAACGACTCAGAAGACGACAGAATAAGCAGCCTAAAGTAAATGAAGAAAAAAGCAAGGTTTTGGGTAGGTATGAAGTAAACATTCTTGTACGAGTTTTCTAGCAGCATGTTTAGCAAGCCAGGGAGAGAGCTGGAAAGCATCACCTTCAGGAAATTTTTTTCTCATTCTGTCCTGACAAGAATTCTAGGATGTATTCTCTATTAGCGTGGATTTTCAGCAGCTGATGAAATACTTAGTGGTCATTTTAAAAGCTAATAAATTAGAAAGAGGGGAAAAATTCACCGAACGGCAGTTACGAACTCATCAAGGCAATTTCTTCGGCAAGGACTGGCTAAAACCCCAGTTTGGGTGACTGACTCCACACCAACTAACTTCACAGGTTCTGTGGTATGATGTGACACTACATTAACTTTGCCTCTCTAAAGACCATTAATAATTTGGTGAAGTCATATTAAGAAACCCTCTGATACTAAGTGTTACCACACCAATCTAAATACCATTCCGTATGCTTTGGGGTAGCTTTCACCTCCCCATAACCAAAGTTTGTATCCTTGTATGCCATGCACACCATTGCCCTGCACCAGTGCCTCTAATTCAGACCCATTCCCTATGTTGATGGGGCAGTTAGGCAAAGACCAAAAAAAGTGCAAGGAAAAAATGCGGTTGTTTTTGCTATACTTGCACTTCTCTGCTCAGTTCTTTGCTTATGGCCAATTTTTTGCTGTATCTTAAGTTATCCTTTCTTTTCCTTTGGCATAAATTATTCTGTGTAACATCAGTATATCGTAAACTCTAAGTTTTTCCCTGAAGCATTTCCTCTTTTCAGGCTCACATACAGTGATGCACTGGAAGGAGTTTTATCTAGCACTGTTGATAACTATGAAGGCAGTGATTATCAATTAATAACCATAAGTGGATAGAGAAGTGTCAACAGAAGCGTATGCCGTGAGACTACGCAGAGCCATGGAGACCAAAGTGGTTGGCATCACCAGAATCTTGTTGTAGAAGACAGCAGAGGAGCAGAGGGTGGTATTTACACAGTCAAAACCCATCTTGTCCATATTATTTGCGAAGAAAGCATTACAACTTTTCACTTTTTTCATCATGAATCTTTCACCTGAACTTTTTCAAAATCTACCTCAAAACACAATATTGAATCAACCAGAAAATTAAGAAGCACTTGGCCTTTGATACTAAAGAAAACAAAAAAAGTTTGGAAATCCCCAAGTCCTTGGCGAAACAAACTCCACTCACTCTTCAGCTTCCCCAGGAACGTATGAATTTGTTCAGACAAAAAACGCCCCTCCTGAACCAAGCTCAGACCTTCACTTGCCTTTCAAAAAATAGGTCTTTGATCCCAACTCTTTCTTGCTAAGTTTTTAATTTCCAGGCATCTCTGCATTGCCTAATCTCAGGTTTGACAGGAAATGGAAGGACCAAAATTCCACAAAAATGGCTGCATCCATGGTGAGGCTGGTCTGGCTGAAGAATGGAAATGCTAGCAAAGTCCTGAGCGAGCCAGATCTTGAAAAGATTCATAGCTCGATTTCCAAACTGGCAGTGCTTGGATAGGTTTGGGATAGCAACTAAACCTTTGGAGGCTTCTCAACATGAACCAAACCTTGACATCGGTCAGCTGTCAAGGAATACACATGGCTGTTCCTCGAGGTATTCAGTGGGCAACAGGCGATGGACAAAAGCATCACAACTGGCCAAAATATGCATGATCCACTTCTTTTTCTCTCCTCTGTCCTGCTCTTCCTTCCCCATCCACATTCACTTCTACTCTTCCATTCTAGTTTTAAAATCCTATGGGTGTGCAGTCAACCTGACACCTCCATCATGTCTTTCACGTTATAAGGTACAGTTTATGTTGGCTGCATGCAGAAAAATTACTTCTAGCCCCTGATCAAAAGTTTTTCCGACTTTTTCATTAAGTCTCACAGGTTTTGTTTTTATTTAGTGTGAAGTGTCTTGAGAGCTTATTGCAAGGAAGCATCGCTGAAAGTGCTTTCTTTTCAGAGTTGATGTACCCTCAGTTGTATCAATGTCTATTTGCATGCTGTTAGGATCTGGAGCCACTTAAAATTTTATTTATGGCCTTGGTTTTTCAGTCACAATTAGACTAATTTTTCCAAATGTTTGGGTTTGCAGGCACCATCCAAATAGGTCCTTAACTTAGAAAGATTTGATTGTGTTTAGCTTCCCTTTGCTGAACTACCTTAGTGGTCCATCTTACATTGGTGAGTGTTGTGGAAGCTATCCAGCACATTAAAAGCTATTGAATACTCACAAAGCATGTGCCAAGGGAGAAAAAGAAAACAATTGTTCCCTGAAATATTCAGCCTCTGATGAAAGGAACTTTTAACAGGCAGAGGTGTTCATTTCAGTAAGTGGTTTTGAGCAAACTTTCTTCCTTTGTAAGATCTAAGATCAATATTGTATTGAGGAGGACACATGGTTCAGCAGGGCTTGGAAAGAAGAAAATTAAATAGTTTGCAGTATGTTATAAGTCATTCAGATTTTAAAATAAGAAACACTTGTGTCCTATTGTTTGTACAAGTACATGCACACACACAACACCACAGCTGAGGTAAAAGCTAAGCTGATGGTTCCAAAAAGGCAGCATAAACAATGGCAGAGCATGGTGCTAAGCGCAGTGATCATCAGCTTACTTATCTGAGGAACAAAATGAGCTTTCCTCAAAACACTGTGTTTCAAAACAAAAGCACCCTTATCATCAAGATGCAACTGTTCCCCTAAAACAATATGCCAATAAGGCTCAGCTCTCATCAGTTTCCAGAAAGAATGGGTTCACCTCACAGAGCAGAATAAAAATACGGCACTGCAAAAAAGTTCCAATAATATATTACAAGAATTGCAGGCTATTACCTGCCATTCCATAAACAAGGTAAAAGGATATGACTACTTATGATATTTTCTGGAATTTAAGAATGTTTTACATTAGTATTTGACACAAGAGAAGGAAAAACCAGGAGAAGCCAAATTGGCTGCAATCCCTCCAGATCTCATGGTTTCTTATGAGACAGCTCGCAGCCTACCTTCCCAGAATGAAAGCCATTGTTCTGTTGCCAATGTTTGTTTATTCGAAATAACAATAAATATCATACTAAATAATGCTCTCCTCCCCCATGCATCCCTGTGGCTCAGTTAGCAATCCAGAACTGGAATATAATGTTTCCCCTCACTTTGTCTGTTATTGCAATATGCTCCTACCCAGGAGCAACTTCAGCAAAGAGCATTTTTTGACAATAAGAAGCCAGGATTGGTCCAATCTCAGAGCAGCTTTGGGCTATCTCTGACTCAGTGAACCCACAAAAACTCTGAAACTCTTGGACCCTGGTGTACATCCTGGCCCCTAGTAGCGATTCAGGTGTGCATCAGTCCACCCCTCATTTTCCTTCTCTACCCTGGCACAAAGAGCCATGAATTCTGGCTGGGTCCACAGCTTGGGCAGAGAGGGACATGTTGCAACACTCATACACTCACTTTAGATAAAGCCATGAGGACCAGGCTCTAGACCGCTTGGTGCATCTCAGCTACACACTGACTACTCCAATGCATCCGCCTGCCAGGAATTGTCCTGACGGCTCTTTTGAAGGTTGTAGGAAGCCATATGCCATATGCTGCAGACCTGTAGTCACGTAAGACTGTTAAGTAATCAGAAACTCTGTAATTTCTTGCTATTGGACTATTGTGAAGCTCCCAAGATCTGAAAATCAAGTATCAACCAAACTATAGACATTAAGTGGTTGCTCTGGGGTTTTCTGCTCAAGAGAAATCTAATGTGAAAATATTATTCTTAATTAAACGGGGATACAGGTCTGTAAACTCCTGAAAGTCTCCTCTGAAAGTAATCCTTGCTCTGCTTCTGGAGCTAGCAAGGTCATTAAACACCCCAGAAACATGCTTAACCAGATGAAAAACATAAAGACAGATGTCGATAACCTCCTCTCTGCCCAGCCATCATCCAGTTTTGTTGCTTAGAACCCAGAGCTGTTCAACACCAGGCAAGGAAACAACTTCTGACCCATGTAGTCACCTTTTGAAAAATGACCATTAGTGTTGCTTTTGCTAGGGGGAACTTTAATTTAACTTCATTTTATTTTTTTTTTTATTTTTTTATCTCAAGGTGGCTAAGGTTCATCTTCTGGCAGATTTACCACTGCAGTTAAGGAGACTGTTATTACCACCACCTGGCAAGCTGCGTGTACCCATGACAGTGTGATGGGACCATCAGGGATGTGTACACTCTCCCTATAATCATCCTGCAGTTTTCGTGAGACTCAGGTCCACAGCAAAACATGCTCTCTCCTTGTGACCTCTGGTTATTTACGAAAATGTTGGGTTTTTTCTGTCATTCTTCCAACTATAAATAAAAAGAAAATCTTAATCTGATGTGTAGAAAAGAATGAGAGCTCTCTGTCATCACATGATGGCGCGACAAGTAAAAAAAAAAAGTCATATATTTTCTTGGTCTTTCTACACAGCCTGGTTTTGTTTTTTTCTTATAATTATGCAGATACTACCCATTAATATTTGAGAAAGGTACATGTGCGACAGGGTCATACAGTCTGTGAACTATACACAAAATGACTGGAAGAGTAAAGAATGATTTAGTGCTGCAGTATTTTTTGCTGTAATAGCACTGCTTTTTTTTTTTTCCCCTTTTAAATGCAGAAGTACACAAATAGTAGAAATAAACCTGCCTCATTCAGAGTTCAGTCTTGTGGGAAGATGTAAAAAGCATACGTGCATGAGCGTGTGTGAGTGTTGTTTTCTTCCTACAGGTGTCTGACTGTTCATGACCCGTTTGATGGAAAGTTTTCTGACATAGGCTGGTATTCATATGGGCTAGCCATCTCTTCAAGAGCACAGGCACTGCAAAAACTGGCATGGGCTCATTACCTGCAGTCCCCTGCAAACAAGGCTAGCTACCCTTACCAAAATGTTTAAATTTAATTTATCCTGAAAGCTTAAAGTCTCCAAAGCCATCACCTTTTTGGTAGCAGAAGGTGGGCATTCCACCAGGACTGACTCCTCTGGTCATGGTTCATAAAGATGCACACTACTATACCGTAGAGAAACGAACAATACAAACTCTGGAGAGGTGAAAGAGGGAACAGAGGGACTTCAGATCATTCTCAGCTAACAGCGAAGTCAAATACATCTGCATGAGTCTACGACATTTAATTTTTAAAGAGTTTGCCCAAGTGCTCTTGGTCAGATTTTTCTTCCCTTTTTGCGAGGCAGGCAACCACTCACTGAATGCGCTATATTCAGCAGTGATTTATAGACATCTGTTAAGAGGCTCTGGCATCATTTGAGTCATATATTATTGAAAGATGATAGAACAGCCGCAATCACTCTTATTTTACATTTGGTAGCATTTCCAGTTCACTTCTGTGCTAATACTTAGAACTGTTTTAAGTAAAGAAGAAATAATGTAACACTTAATCTCTTGTAAATTCTGTTTACATGTTTGTGAACATGAGCTTGGAATTAAATTGCCATGTTAATCTGTTAACCAGAATAGTATATACCACCTGACAGTCTAAGGGTGCTTCAAATAAGGCTCTTAAAAAGATGAGAATCACTTGACTTTATCTGTCCCACACTTTCAAATGCCACACACTACAAAAATTCATGGAGCAAACTCATTCCTTTAAGGTTTTCAATTAGCAGCTTCTAATCTACAAATTGCTTCCAAAAAAACTAGACAAGAAGGCAAAACTTTTTCTGAAGAATTTCAGGTATGAACAGCTCAGCCATCCCCCACCACCGTTTCTCCTTGAACTATCCCTATCCCCCCCCTACTCGAAAAGAAAAAAAAAAAAAAAAAAAGAAAAAAAAAGAAAGGGAAAAACACAACTCTCAGTAGTTTACAGAAATATTCTGAAAGACTGAGACAAAAATAGGGTCTATTCCACTTTGCCACTTTAGCATAATAAACTCTAAATGGCACAGCCCTCACCAAAACACTTAAAAACAGCTTGAAAGGGGGACTCGCTGCCCGTTATGTTTATTCAAGCACTTGTTTAAAAACACATTTAAGGAAAAATGTTTTTATTCTACAGATTGCATTAATTATATCTTTGCAAACACTGCGAGCTCTACAAGAAGACTGAACGGAGCTATTAGCTGCAAACCTCAGGTCTTGGCTAGAGAAGTGGTTATGGCTTATTTAGCAAGCCTAATGAATTGGCTCACCTATCTCTACGCAGAATTCCATGTTTAGCACCACGGAGCCTGGAATAGCCAGAGAGGCTTGTTTCCCGTCCCTTTATAATTAAAAATAAAGCAAAAAAAAAAAAATCGGTGAACGCGAGACGGTCCAAAAAGCAAACCTCACTGCAGCATTATCCCTCTTGGGGAAAAAAATAAAATCATTAACGCGGACATTAGCCTTGGTCCGAAGCTCTGCGGACACCCACAGTAAACTTCCACTTGGATTAAAAATAAAGCGCTCTCCCACGGAAAAAAAAACAAAAAACAACAAAAACAAAAACAAAACAACAACAACAAAAACCACCCCAAAACCGCGACGGGGCGGCGGTGGCGGCTGCTCTCCCCTCCACCCCGGAGGAATAAGGACAAGCCGCTGGGGAGCTCTCCCACCTCGCTTGGGGGGTCCGTCCCCCCGTTCCAAAGCAGGGAGCAGCAGCCCACGGTACCGCTGCCGCGGGGGGGTCGGGGGGGAGCATCAGCCCGCTCAGGTGCGCCCCGGGGACGGACCCGCCGGGCTCCCGGCGGCGATGGATGGGGAGGCGGAGGGGGGGTTCTTACCGTGAGGGCGGAGAGCTTCTGGGCCGGCACGGCGGGGAGCAGCTCCGGCAGCAGCGCCAGCAGCAGCGGCACCCACATCCTGAGGCGGTGGCGGGGACGCCGCGGCTCCGGGAAGCGGAGGAGGGGGATTGTCCTTGGGATGTCGCTTATCCCCCCCCCCCCCGACTCTTGCTTTGGCCTCTTTGCAGTCGCTCCCGCTGGGATGTCCCAGTTTAAATCCTCTATTTTCTTCCCCCCCCCCCTTGAAATTTGGGGATGGGAGTAGAGCAGAGACCCGGCGGTTTCTCACTCTTTCTGTCCCTTCTTCTCTTTTGGAGGGACAGCCCCAGCCCGGGGATGCTCCCCAGCCTTTCCCGGCACCACTACCGGGGGTATCCACCGGACCCCGCCGCCTCCCCCGGAGCTCCGCGCCTCCCTCTGCCTCGGGCGGGCTGCTGGCTAGCCCTGGGGCTCGCTTTCTTTCCTTTCCAGCCTTCCAGGGAGAAGCGGGAAGAAAAGATTGGGATGGGAAGGGAGGACTCCCCCACACACACACCACCCCTCGGGTGTCGGGGGCCGCGGGAAGGCAGAGCCGCGGCTGCGGATGCTGGCGGTGTGCGACCTCACCGAGCCGCCCTTTTCCTCTTATCCTCCCCCCCTCCCCAGCCCGGCCTCTGCTTTCTCCTCCCAGACCCACACATCCTCGCCGATTAACCCTCCCCGGCACCCCCGTGGGGGGAGCGGGACGCCGGCTTGCTCCCCCGCAGGGCTCATTTTTCCCCCGCCTCCTGATGAATCAACACGTACAAGTACAGGCAGCCCCTGGTGGGGGGGGTAGGAATACATCGAGAGGCGCCCCAACCCCCCCTGGTGCACCCCAACCCCCCCTGGTGCACCCCGACCCCTGCCGGTGCACCCCGACCCCCTCCCGGTGCGCCCCAACCCCTCCCGGTGCACCCCGATGCACCCCCCCCCGGCCGGGCACCGGACGGGACAGGGAGCGAGGGCCGGGGCAGCTCCACTCTTGGTGGGGGAAAAAGCAGGGCAGCAGTGCCCTGTGGAGCTGGGGGGGGCATCGCTGGAGGCTGGCAACCCCCCTGGCATTGCTTGCCCGGGGCGGGGTACCGCAGGGAGATGCGGGGCTGGGGCTCCGCTTGTGGTAAGTGCTGGGTGAAACCGTGCTTCCGACAGGTCTGTGTTTTTCTGGCTTGTCATTTAGGAGGTAAATAGAGGTTATTTTATTATTTCCTTACAGTGAAACACCAGAGGATCTCCTCCTCCCCCACCTGCTTGAAATAAATTCTTTTTCCTGCACTTTTGTCAATGGAGGAGTCCCCCCACTGCTCCCCTGAGACCCACGGCCAGCTGCCAGCCTGCAGAGATCGCTGCGATTCGGTGGGGCTAACAGAGAGCCTTGCTTTATTTTTAGGGTGGGTATGTGCATTTGTGGGAGAGGATCCAGGCGAGGCAGGGCTTTAGGGAGGCTGCAAAGTGGCACACTCCCAAGACACAAGTGACAATGTTCCTAAGTCTCCAGATCTGACATTGCAGGTTTGTCACAGCCAGCCTCAGCCAGGGCTTGGGATGGAGCATGCTCTGCAGAGCAGTAGCTGCATGCACAGTAAGCCAAGGCAGGGAGAAGTGGGTATTAATTACAGACTTGGGGTGCCCCTGCTTGAGACACCTCCTGCTGAATTTTCCAGATCCTGTGATGTTCAAGGTATGCAGCCAACAAACTAGTCACAGCTTCTCCAGGTCTCAACTGAGCAGCCAGAATTTGGAAAGTTTCATTTTCCAAAAGTTTGGTTTTAAACATTTCTATTACCAATACGAAGTTGATATCATTCACAAATGCATATGGCCTGTAATACCTCCCGGGCTTTTTAAATGGGGAAAAAAAAAAAAAGAAAGCTGTCATATGGCATTGTCCAGGTCAGAGCATGTTTGAGAACCTTCACTGCACCACACAGACCTTCATCAGTCTCAAACGAGCAGCATCTGACACAGGGAGAACAGATTACCACTCGCTGCAGCAGGCAGCACAGGGCGTTTTGCCAGCATGGGCTTCACTCAGCATTCCTCTCAGCTGGGAGGTGGTGAAACTTGGCAATGTTGATGTCTCTGTCAGAGTCAGAAGGATCTTTTTTTCCTGTGTCTGTCACTCCAACCTCTTTCAATACCTCCGTTATTCTCCAAATGTACCTAGACCCATTTTCCCTTCTTCAACCTTCTCATTCCCCTTGCCTTGCCCATGCGGTCAGTCTCATCTTTCCAGAATCATCTTTTTGTTCCTCTTCCATCTCTGACAACCTGTCCCAGTCTGTCTCCCAGTTTGGGTCTAGATCCCCTTCATCACTAAGCAGCCCGACAGCCTCATATCTACTTTCCCTCCTGCCTCACTCTTTGCAGCTTGCAAAGCCCAAGTTGAGTCACTGAAGCCCACAGTTGGGTCACCTTCATCTCAGTGTCCTCCTGCGCAATGCCAGCGTGGGGCTGGGCAAAGGCGATTCACGGCACACAGCCCCCTCGCTCTCTGTCTATCTGTCAGGACCTACTAAGCAGCACAGCAGTTTGGATTTGACATTGAGGGGGGAAAAAAAAATCCATGCTCAGAATAGATGAGAAATTTGTCTAATAAAAACAAGCTGCAGGTTTCTGAGGGTTTGTAACTTAGTCAAATTTGAGTGGATTTCCACAGAGTTGGCAAGAGCCAAAAGGCCAAAACTCTGAAAAAAAGAGAAGTCTAGGGTCCAGAAACTGGTGGCATTATGGTTTTAAAATAAAGATGCCTTGCCAAAATATACACTATTATTTTGTCTCCTGTCGTTTCCCCAGCTTTTTTTTTCTCAAAAGAGACTTAACTATGCCGCGTAAAATGTTTTCTTCCCTTTCTTTTCCCCCCATCCCAAAAGATAATTCAGCCTACAGTAAATATTTTTTTAAAGGAAACTGAGAGATCAAGAGACAAATAACTGGCAAGGTTTAAGCAACCAAAAATAGTATTTTTGCAATGAAAAAGAGTGATTTTAGCAGGCAGAGCTGCCAGCTACCCCTGTGGTGGCAAGAAACCTACCTGCCTCCAAGAACTTCCAATCTGATTAGATAAGGGATATGAAAAGGGAAAAGAAATGTTTTTCCCTCATTATAGGTGTTCCTCATTATACATGTTGTGGGTTGCGTTTCAGGGTCAGTTTTGACCTAGCTGCCACCTCTCAACAGGACCATGTCTCTTCCCCCAAATCTTTCTAGAACTGCTGTAGAAAGCAACTCACGTTGCTTAGGTGAGTGAGCCTTGTGGAGCAATCCTCTATGGTTTAACAGCAGTGGATGAAAATATACAGGAAATACTTGGCAGAATTTACTAGAGCAGGAATGCTTTCTTTTCATGTTTTTAATTAGGTCAGAAAAAGGCAAAAGAGAATTATCTCTCTGCTATAAAATTGCACAGTTTGCTTTCAAAGCAGTAGATGTGGTCTATCTTGATTTCAGAAAAGCATTTGACACCGTCTCCCACAGTATCTTTGCGGATAAACTGAGGAAGTGCGATCTGGATGACCGGGTGGTGAGATGGATTATGAACTGGCTGGAGAAAAGAAGCCAGAGAGTTGTGGTGAATGGGATGGAGTCTAGTTGGAGGCCTGTATCTAGTGGAGTCCCCCAGGGTTCGGTATTGGGACCTGTGCTGTTCAATATATTCATCAACGACTTGGATGAGGGAGTAGAGTGCATCCTCAGCAAGTTTGCTGATGATACGAAACTGGGAGGAGTGGCTGACACGCCAGATGGCTGTGCTTCCATCCAGCGAGACCTAGACAGGCTGGAGATTTGGGCGGGGAAAAATTTAATGCAATTTAACAAGAGCAAGTGTAGAGTCTTGCATCTGGGCAAGAACAACACCAGGTTCCAGTATAAGTTGGGTACGGAACTGTTGGAGAGTAGTGTAGGGGAGAGGGACCTGGGGGTCCTGGTGGACAGCAGGATGACCATGAGCCAGCACTGTGCCCTCGTGGCCAAGAAGGCCAATGGCATCCTGGGGTGTATCAGAAGGGGGGTGGTCAGTAGGTCAAGAGAGGTTCTCCTCCCCCTCTACTCTGCCCTGGTGAGACCGCATCTGGAATATTGTGTCCAGTTCTGGGCCCCTCAGTTCAAGAAGGACAGGGAACTGCTGGAGAGAGTCCAGCGCAGAGCCACAAAGATGATGAAGGGAATGGAGCATCTCCCTTATGAGGAAAGGCTGAGGGAGCTGGGTCTCTTTAGCTTGGAAAAGAGGAGACTGAGGGGTGACCTAATTAATGTTTATAAATATGTGAAGGGTGAGTGTCAGGAGGATGGAGCCAGGCTCTTCTCTGTGACATCCAGTGATAGGACAAGGGGCAATGGGTTCAAGCTGGAACATAGGAGGTTCCACTTGAATATGAGAAAAAACTTCTTTCCAGTGAGGGTGACAGAGCACTGGAACAGGCTGCGCAGAGAGGTGGTGGAGTCTCCTTCTCTGGAGACATTCAAAACCCGCCTGGATGCGTTCCTGTGTGATCTGATCTAGGTGTTCCTGCTCCGGCAGGGGGATTGGACTAGATGATCTTTTGAGGTCCCTTCCAATCCCTAACATTCTGTGATTCTGTGATTCTGTGATCCCGCGGATGGTTGACCATCCTGCATTAAAATTCAACGGGATTGTTCCAATAAGGAACTTGGAAATTCTAACTGTGAGAAAGGAAGAATTATCTGGCTCTTAACTATCAAGCCTACAGAAAGTAAGTCCTCTTAGGTTTCAATGCACTGCTGAACGACAAGGATGGACCGCTAGATCCGAGCTGTGTTACTTGGCCGGGGCACGTAAGCCTTCAGGAGTCTGCTTCTCAGGTGTTGTTTGGCAGAGGATAATGCAATTCTTAGATTCTTTTTCTCCTGTGCATTCCTGGCACCTTCCTCCAAAGAATTACCAATTCTCTCACCTGCTTTTCAAGCTTGCTGTTTCTCGAGCAGCAAATGCTTTCTGCAGCCTCACTTGAGGTACACCAAACACTTGATTAATTTTTAAAATTTGGTAAAATAATAGGAAATAAAAGTCAATCAAGCAGTTCTGATAATATTTAGAGAATATACGGGCATTTACAGACATGCAAACAGGTACAGAACTGTTATTTCTATACCGTGTGGCTAGGGCCCACCTTTCTCTCCTAGATTTTGACATTACTGGACATTATGAAATCCTGGTCAGTGACAGAGACCAACTGGGCCTGTAGCAAATAATCACACAATAGAATGACAGAATCATGGAATCATTAAGGTTGGAAAAGACCTCAAGGATCATCAAGTCCAGCCATCAACTCACACCACCTATAGAATCGTAGAATTGATAGAAGTCATTATTTTTTTTTTTTTACCTGTAAAGCATTATCACTTAGCTTCTTATAAACAAAGGTGCTAAAGCAAAACCAACTGACATCAATGGCAAGACTCCCGTGGGTTTAATATGAATAGGAATGAAAAGCTCTCAGACAGCAACTGGAGATGCCAGCCCTACCGTACTTGTCATATCATAGAATCACAGAACCACAGAAGGGTTTAGGTTGAAATGGATCTTAGAGACCATCTAGTTCCAAAGCCCCTGCCATGGCAGGGACACCTCCCACTAGCCCAGGTTGCTCAAAGCCTCATCCAGCCTGGCCTTGAACCCCTCCAGGGATGGAGCAATATTAAACTCTGTTCACAGGTTTTTAATACTTGGTATGGGTGATATCACGTATATACCATATGTTTAGTTTAAAGGAACAACAAAACCCTCTGCTGTCTTACTTCTTTGCTGGGAGTTTGCTGTGAGTAGTAGGGAAGATGGAGTCCAAGAGATAAGTAGGAGTTTGTGGGACATCGTAAGTAAAAATAAAAAATGACTCATTCATTTGTGTATTTCTTTTTAAGTAGAAAGTGGTCTTTGTAAAATTCTTTAACACTTAGTTGTTTGAACACAGCTATGAGCAAGCAGCTGATGACTGAGCTGTCCTCGGTGCCACGTGAAACGTGGGGTGGAATTTTCTGAAGTGTTTATGGGAACCAGCAACTGAGATCCTGGTTTTTGAGGGCTACACATGTGAGCCAAGCCCTCATCCCAAAACACCGAAGCCCACGCATTATTTGATCATTAAAAATAAAGTCATCAAACCAGCCTTTTAGAAAGGGGACAGAATGTAGAGGGAAGCTCTAAACTGTGGAGGAACAGACCCGCCTGCGACTGGTTGTCCTTGGGAAAAACCAGATAGCTCTGAAAAGCGTCATCCTTTAGACTTTCCAGTTTCAGCATGTTGCATTTGTCATGATCAGAAATTTCTGTGAGGAGTTTATCACACTTTAGTGAGCAGTCAGTATGAGGAAGAGGACTTAATCCTTCAGGGCAACAACAACAACAACAAAAAGCTGCTGCTCTGTGTCTTGCGGGGCAAGAGCACTGCTGGTACCTTTCCCATCTGACAGAGACACAGTTCTGCTATGCTCTCCCCATCACCCACAGCCAGCACGCTCTTTAGACTTCTCATAAGTTTGCTTGTTGCAATGCAGAGGGAGGCATTGCTGCTGACTCACTCACTCGCCTTTCTTTGAATCACTCTCCCAGCTGGGCATGGCTCCATGGCCAGAGGTGCTCCTTTTTCGCCCAAGTGTAGAACTTGGGGTGGTGTGGTTGGGATCAGGACCAAACCCTGAAAAAAAGGCTGGCTCCTGAGTCAAAGGAGCACCTGGGATGGCAAGGAGGATGTGAACACTGGTAGAAGGGAAAAAAAAAAAAAGAAAAAAAAAAAGAAAAAAAATAGCCTTTTGGGAAATGTTGATAACAAACTCAGTCTGCTGCCTGATCATCTGGAAACAACGATGGGATTCTGCGCTGTTCTCGGAGAGTTCGAAACCAACCATAGCGTGGAGAATGTCAGCAGGAGGAGCTCTGTCTGGGGAGGCATAAATTCATCCCCAATGCTTGTAACTGGATTTATACCAAGTGCAAAAACCATGTAGGAAAACAGCTACTACATGAAGTGGAGCACTGGCTGTAAAGAGCTTTTCTGAGAGCCAGGGGAGCAGCTGAAGTGCCATAGGATGGCAGTAGAAATCAGAACACAAAATAACACCAGAAGGTGTAAGTCATAAAATAGCTTTTGAATCATTGAGCACACCCGTAGAATGTGCTTGTATTATTATTACTGTTCCCTATCCTTGACCAAATTTATTCTTGCTGCCTGTTTGCTGTATTGCTCATCATCTTCCAGAGGAAGTTCTTCATACTTGCAAATAAAGGAAGGAGCAAACAGTTTCAGTGTGAAGACATAGGAAGGCTTCTTATTAGGAAGATCCTAGGCAGCTGTCAAAGATGTGCTACTTCAACAGCATGCCACGTGCACTGCTTCCCAGAAGAATAGGAAGAGGGCTGTTGTGGAGTTACATGGAAACACTTCCATGGGAAAAGTGTGGTATTTTAGCAGTGGAAATTGCATGCAGTCCTAAATGTGGAATAAAGAGCTAGGTAAAGTGCTTGAATATTTCTTATTTACAGTCCCCAGCATCAACATTTGCGTTGTGTACCAGCTTGCTATTTCAGATTTGTAAACCAGTAGTAACCCAAAAAACCATTACATTCTCATGTCTCTTCCTCAGCCCCGGGTAAAGCAAGCTCCACGCTCCTGAGCCAGCTGCGTGTGGGCATGAGGCGTTTGCGGAGCCTTCACCACACGGAGCAATCGCAGCCTAGATGCCAAAGCCTAAACAGGCCCAGTGCCAGAGCCACACCATCACCGCCAGCAGAGATCAGCCCAGGACAGGATGGAGGCGAGGATGCCTGAACCATTCTGGTCCCTTCCGGCACCATTCCTGCCTCGTACACAGCTTCACTCTCCAGGGCTGTTACTATGGCACCTTGCCTTTTAAGAAGTTAGGAAGCAGAAAATAAACAGGCATAGACTAGTAGTTCCTCACTCCTTGTCCCATTCCTTCCTACCCCCTCATAATAAGGGACACATAGGGAAGAAAATTCTATTTTCTCCTTTCTGGCCCCAGTGACTGCCTGAGGAAAGCCAGAACATCTCTTCTGTTCTAGGTGGGGAAACATGACTACCAATAACAGCCTCATCTGCAGGGGTGAGATACTGGAAATGTTATCAAGAGGATGGCGAGGACCCTCCAACTGAGGGAGAGCAGGGACAGCTGCCCCCCCAGGCCTTGCAGATGCTCTCAGAGGGGTTTTGAGTGCTTCTAGCAGGCAGAGCAGCAGGCACTTCTGGTGGGAAAGTGGCATTATCAGCGCGCTGTGGTCTGGGAGAAAATTGCTGTGTTTGATCTAGCCAAACTCTGCTTCACAATGGGTAGCAATGGCATTTAGTCATCACAGAATCATAGAATCACAGAATGGTTTGGGTTGGAAGGGATCTTGGAGATCATCCTCCCACTAGCCCAGGTTGCCCAAAGCCTCATCCATCCTGGCCTTGAACCCCTCCAGGGATGGGGCATCCACAGCTTCTCTGGGCAACCTGTTCCAGTGTCTCACCACCCGCACAGGAAAAAGTCCATTGAGAGTAATTTTTTCTCACCAAGCTCTGTTCAGAAAGAAGAAAAAGTTGATAAAGAGTGCAAGAAGCTCAGTTAAACCTTCAAGAAAAAATACTACCATTTGGGGAAAATGCCCATTTCTCTTCATGTTTATGATTTTCATCAGCTGGTTTTGCCCTGCTGCTAAGCGCAGGTATAGACACAGACACGGCAGCAGTGGGACAACAGGTTATCACAGCAGCGGACGTGAGTACCTTTCTGCTTTTAATCATTCCTTTCCTTTTGGATTTATTCAGTATTTCAGAAGCTGTGATTTTCATGGACTTCCCATTGCCTTACCAAAAGCCACTGGTTGCACCTCATGCCACCAGTTTTGTTCTGTTTTGTTTTGTTTTTTTACTTTTGCTGACTTCTAAACTAATCCACAATCATATATGTTGGAGAACATGTTGATAACTGCCAAGGTTTCTTCAAAACCCTTCAAAATCCTGTAGTGTGATGTTAAGAACTCATTTGGGGCATGTGTTGCTTCACCACTTGAGAGAAAAGACAATATTATTTTTTTGTTTTAAAGTGAGGCAAAAAAGCAGCGAGTTTTATGGGTTTTGGCACGCTGAGTTAGTGGTGAGCTGCTGGCTCTGCGTGTCTCTGAGGCACGCCGAGGTCCGGCGTAAAGAGGGTGGCAAAGAGACAAATTTATAGCAAGAACTAAGTGGAAAGACATCGCAAACAATTGAATAAGGACCTGTCTGCTTAGACAAACAACCTGATGAGGCTTTTTCAGTGTAGGGCTGCTGTTAGACAAAAAAAACCTCGTTTCTCAGAGCTTTAAGAAAACCTTTCTTTCTCGTTGTGGTTTTAAATCTCTGACAGGCTCCATAAACATGAATCCATAAGGTGTTTAGAACTTTAGATTTGCGCAGGTTCTGCGGTTTGTGTTTGTTTCTGTGGAGTGGTTGTGGCACGAGAAGAAAGGTTCTTGCTTTTGCAGTGTAAACACTGGCCCGCTTGAGAGACAGAGATATGAGTTACACTCAATATTTAGTAATGCTTGGTTTCCACAGGGAGAATAAAGCCTTTTGCATTGGAAGAGATACAGAAAAAAAAAAAAAAAAAAAGTAGGGAAAGAAAATCCAGTAGTTTCATAACTATTTTTCTAAGAAAGAATGTGAAACACTATCTGTAACTGGCACCTAGGAACCCTTAGGTCATTTGGCCTTTCCTGAGCTCACAACAAGAGCTGATCAGAAATTCTTCAGTGAAATACGATTATGCATGTGCTTGTGTCAGAAAACAGCAATGTTTAAAAAGCTGTGCTGTTCGTAGAGGCACATCAACTGCAACAAAATCCTTGTCGGGAAAGATTTCTTGGGCTTCTACTGAAAAATAGACAAAGCTCTGTCCCTGAGGTTAGCCAAAAAGCCGGCGTTTGAGCTGTCCAGAGGTACAGGAGACCCCACTTCTATCTCCTGGGCTGCCTGACTGGTGCCCAGCTGTCCCATCTCCCATCTAACCACCAGTTAGTTCATCAAACTGTCCTGGAGCAGCTCCGACAGGCAGGAACAGAGGGATCTTTTGGCAGCCAGTGGGGCCAAGGCTGGGGAAATGTTTTGCTAGAAGAGGGGCTCATATCAGATGCAGGTGATTTGGGCAGAGCAGCGATGCTCACCTTTACCTCCTGCATGCCAGCTGAGTGTCCTAAGCAGCTGGCTGACATGGAGTCCCTGCTTGGTTTCTCAAGAGCAGCAAAAAAAAAAAAAAAAAACAAACAAAAACAAACAAACAAAAAAAAAAGCCTTGCAGCTCGGTTGGCAAAAAAACCGCTCAGGTTGTCAGGATGTGTTATTTCATCCTTGGAACCAGTGCACTGCTGGGAGTTGCACCACCCCTCAGGGGTTTATTGATATAAAAATTCCATCATGGCTACACAAGCTCCTCCTAGTGTACACTATGCCTGTGAAAAAGAGTATTTGAGAAGAGTTGGCATTAACAGAAGGGGTTTTTTTTACACATTTTTTACAGAAACATGGCATAAACAGTAAAAATAAGTCAGGCTAACAAACTCAGTGCCTAAGCAAATATTCCTGGGTGCTTTGTTAGACTGGGGCTGACACTGGAGTTAGGGAAGAAAAACAAACAACAGTGTTACTTTCTTTGAGATTTGTCTGTGGCCAGCCCTATGAGCTGCAACTAGAATCTAAATGTCATCTCGAAAATAAAAAAAATAAAAAAAAAAACCCAACCCAAACCCTGTGCTGTCCTTAATTCCTGTAAAACATATTGACTTCAGTTGCATTCCTCTGGTGTAACTGAGAGCAGAATTTGGCCAAAAAGTATTAGCACTGCTCTTTTGCCCACAGGTTTTGCATACTTTATGTGGAGATGTCTAAAGATCAGATAGCCCGTCGTCTGCCACCTTGGCAGTCAGCATAGGTGAAGGCCAGACTTGATGTAGTTGATCTCAGTAGTACAAATCAGAGGGAAAATGTGAAGAGATGATCTGAAGAGAGCAACAAGAGGGCAGGTCTGGCCTTCCAGGTGTTGTTACAACAGGTCCAGGCTGTACAGATTTCCTCTGACAACAGCGGAGTGCCTGAAAAACCACGTTTGCCCCATGGTTGGGTACATCAGTACCTAATCCGCACCATTGGGATGGCTCCAGAGAACAGACTCCTGCTCGCAGCCAGGGCAGTGCTAGGGAATATCAGCTGTCCTCGAGCCATTGTTTGTGCCCCAGCCATTATGAAACTTTTCCTGTTTCCCTCCTACGCAGCTCTGTGCTGTTGCTTTTTCCCAACCGTGCCTTCCTCTGGTTGGGAGGCAGGGCTTGGCTTTTCTCTTCAAGGTGCCTCACTACCGCAGGTGCCATTACAAATATTTTATTATTTCATTTTCAGAAACCCAGAGAGTGAAAGAAACTGAGGTAGAAGTGAACGCTGCTTTGCAAATGCTCTGGAAGGTAAGTCCAACTTGGCACTGAGCTTAGTCGTCCCAGCTGGCAGGAGAGCAGAAAGTCCTTTTCCCTCTCAAAAATGAAATCTGTATGTCTGCCAACTCCCTGTAATTACAAGCCACAAAGAGTGCCTACTCCAGCGTAACTAGAGATCTATAGGCTTTGGCATTTCGTGTATCAGTTACCACTTAGTGCTGCATCACCAGGCCAAGATGGGAATTTCCTTTGTGGGGAGACCTCTTTTATTAATAAAAGATGAATTACATTTGTTCTCCACCATCAAGTTCAGCTGTCTCCTTTCTTTTCTGTCCCCCAATACAGAGCTCCAGTCAAATGCTCCCGGGGAGTATCCCTTCTCTCTTGCCTGTCTCTGCCCACGTTCAGTTCTGCATCAGTATACACAGCTATCCTTTTTCCTACGGGCACCTAATTCCCATTCCAAAACAGTAAAGATCTTTTTTGTACAGCCTCTTAAGGTCACTATGCATTGAACCAAGGTTTGTGTTCCCAGGCTTTGGCACGCCTGCCAGCACCCCAAAGTCACATCTGACCATATAGTCACACCCATAGCACGTGGCAGTGAGATTTTCCTGACTTCTGACCAGGCACACATGGCCAGCTACAGGCTGAACCGGAACCAGTATAAAATTTTCAAAACTTGCTCAGAAGCTGTTTAACAATTGGATGGAGAGTCAGCACTGAGTGCTGTCCTGTCTGTACCGTGCAGCGGGTGGCGACTCAAACAGTTCTAAACTGGAGTGTCACTGAGGTAGATGTAGACGTCTTGTCTGAAAATCAATTCACCGGGTATTATGGGAGAGTTTCATGGGCCCTTATGGAAGAGTCCTTTGCTCAGAGGTTGGTATCATGCAGATAACTGCTGCCCTTCACGTGTTCCCCTTTCTCTGTCCCTGCCACTGTCAGGTATGGATCCACTGCTGGAAGACAAGTCTTTTCCTGCCTGTGACTGAAACGTTATCACAGAAGATTAAGAGAGAGGAAGAGTATGAAGAACATTTTGCCAGGAGCCTTCTGGTCACTAGGAGGAACCAGTGAATTTTGAGAGGCAGGAGTTCAGCCAGATGAGGGGGTCACACAATGCTGGGGAAGCAGTGATTGCTGTAGACATTGGGAATATGTTTAATTTTTTACTTTGTGGGTGGAAACGCTTTGGAATAAAGAATTTCTGGAAGGTAAAGGAGAAAACAATACAGCAGCTGTTACAAAACCATCGGTCTGTCTGAATCCCTGCATACTCAGGGGCATTTGCTCAGCTCCTGCTCTTTACTTTTTCTCTCAAGATGGTGTTAAATGAGAGAAAAGTGAAGAAAAAAATGTAAGAGGAGAGCTGGGAGTGAGTAAGAGGTTCTTTCCCCAGATATAGCCAATGATAAAATGCTGAATCCCTTCAGTGAGCAGCAGACTTTGCTTGCCTCTGGCCTCGATTCTGCAGCTGAAACACCCCACGTCAGGTAAGCCGTGGGCTCCAGATGCAGCTTTCCCTGCTGTCAGTACATGCCTCTTTAGGGTCTCTGATGTCTGTTGATGCAGCTGTTCTCCCACCGCAGCTCTCCTGTGCCTCCGCCTGAGCCTCTCTCCAGTGCCTGGGTAGTGATGTTCTCAGGGCTCTCTTTGACTCCGTCAGCTTGGGCTGGGGTTAGCCAGCAGGGATGAGCAAGATTGAAAGGGCTGAGAAATACAGTGATATTATATAAATCTTGTTTCCTTATGAACAACTTCAAAAAAAAATTTGTATTCAAACAAGCCAAAAGTATGGAGAAACAGTCTTCATGTGTTTGCCACTTGCCAGTTAGAAACCCCTATGTGCGGTGATTTATAGTTTCTTGCTAACCGCACTCTCATTGAAACTTGAAATTATTTCACACCAGAAGGTTTTTGCAGATTTTTGAAAACATTTGGTTTTGGTCTGATGGGATTTCTGAATCTTTCAGGGGGTTGTTGGCTTTGTTTTTGTTCCTTTGGTTTAGAATTGCAAGCTGCATCCCTTCCTTTAACCTCCCTCACCACTTGTTCTCATTATTTATGAAAATATGGGTATTATTTTCCAAGCTCATAAACAATGTTTGGTTTTATGAGCCATATTCAGAAGGGATTTCTCTAGCCTTTGAGGATTCAGCCTAGGTGGGTTTGGGATGCCTGTTTGTACTGGAGCCTGAGGTCCACAGTTAATTTTAAACCGTCAACAGTTTAAAATTAGACAGAAAATGCAGCTGAAGTTTCAGCTGGTTTGGTTTTTGGAGCAATCACAGATAGGCTCAAAAACTTAGTATGGCAATTCCTTCTTTCAAAGAAGGAAGACTTTTACTTACCTCGTAAGCATCTATCCATGCAATTACCTATAAGGATTTGTCCCTAAAAAGAAAAGCTTCAGAAAGTCTATGTTAGCATCTGAGAATATATCAGGAAATAGCCCTGTGAGCACGTATATAATCTTATTTGCATTGTGCACTGCAGATCCGGGCAATCTGTGCCTTGGTGTGGTCTTGTTAGGATATGACTGTGTGTGAAAATGTTTGGCGAAATACAATAATCCTTCAACTAGTAAGCCCCTGTTCCCAAAATCCCTGAGCCAAAACAATGCCACAAGATAATAATTTTAACTAGGAAAACAGGGATATTTTTTAAAGGTTGAAGGTAAACACTGAATATAAGATAAAGGAAGCTGTCTTTCAGGAAAGGTTGATCATCAGTAGTTTCATCCCTAGAATAAGTATTTTCTTGTTACTACTTTAACATATAAAACCATTTCATTTTTTAACAGTATTTCATATTTTAACAGTATTGACAGCCAGTCACTCATGATAACCCATGACAAAGCTTCTCTGGCAAGAGCTGGCAAAAATAACAATTATTCTCAAAAGTACAAACATATAGTTTATATAAAATACATCTCATCTGCAGTGACAAAACTAACAAACATGAGTGCTTTGAAATGACTTTTTTTTTTTAATTGTTTCAAACCAAGAATTCCCCAGGAAATTTCAGTGAAGTCAAAAAATTCCCCATCCAAATGTTTGATTTGGTCAAAACGCCTCTTCAAGATTAGATTAAAGTATTCCAAGCACTTCTACTGTAGATTCCAAATGGTGTCTTTAATCCAATAAAAGCTTCATTTAATGAAAGCCATCTGCAATTCACATCGTTGCTTTTACCCCTCACCCCATTCTTATTGCTACTTGGAGCATCTTTGTATTGGCAGTTTCCATCAGTGACCACTGGCTTAGAGCAGAAGCCTGGCAGTTAAAACACGAGTCCAGCAATTAGGACTTTCTGCTTCTTGCTGGCTCGTGTTACGTGGTTGAGCCGGTCGCAATCGCTGTGTAGCTCGTTTTGCCCATCTGATAAGAGGATACCGTATCTGTCTGCCAGGTGTGTTGTAGGGACACAGAGCTTAATGTTTGCAAAGACCTGCTGCAGTGTTTGAATAGAAATCCTGCATAAGGGCAAAGTTTCATTGTGGAGTTGCTGCAGGGACTCATATAGCTATACTTGATGCTTCTCCAGCAGAAAAGGTTTTACTCAAGCTGCAGTGAAATGAAATGCTGGCTACACTAATTTGAGAAATCCCAAAGTCTTTGTTCCCACCCTTGTGCTTTGTCTCACAGCCCTCTTGCTTGTGCTAGGATCTGTTGATGGGATCACACTGTATTTATCAGTACATTGACCCGAATGAGAAATGATGTTGTTGAGGGCAGTCTTATTTTCATCTAGATAAGTTTCCTGAGCTGCTTTCAGCATCTTTCTGCAAAATTCAGAGTGGCAGAAGTGACGGGGTAGTGAATTGCAGTACACAGGCAGGGACAAGAAGATGGGATGGGCAGGAGTCCCTAAACAGATGTCACCAGCAAACCGTGTCACTGAACTGCACCTCAGAGCAGTGCCTTCTCCATGCTCAGCGTTTCATAGTAAAACACACTGAAAAAATGCCACATTGCAAAATAGGCATGGAAGACGGGAGAAAGGAATCATACTGATCCCCTTTGCGGAGTTGAGGACCTAAAGACGCTGAAAGCAAATAGAAGAAATATTTTACACTTAGGGTGGTGAAACACTGGCACAGGTTGCCCAGGGAGGTAACCCGTCCCTGGAAACGTTCAAGGTCAGGTTGGATGGAGCTCAGGGCAACCTGATTTAGTGGAAGGTGTCCCTGCTCACTGCAGGGAGGCTGGACTAGTTGACCTCCATGGACCCTTCCAACCCAAACCATTCTATGATTGTATGGTTCTACGACTCACCAAAAGTGGATCGGACAGCAGTAAGAGAGCAAATCTGGATGCAAGTGTCCTGCATCTAGATGAGAAAGCCCGTTCTTCTTCCCATCCTGCAGTAGGCATTTTAGGTACCTTTCCAATGATTTTCACTCTTTCCACATCTAAAACATAGCTTTGGCTCAATTCTGCTTGAAATTTGCAGTGACTGAGATGCTGCAGGTGCCCTAGAGAAGACTGGGGAGCAAGCTATAATTTTACAGAGATCAGGGAGGCGTGTATGGCGCAGGAGCACAAAAGCTAAAGCAGGGTAGTTTGCTTGGAAAGGAATTTCTTTTTGTGTTCACTTAAACTCCCACAAAGAAAAGAAAAAAATGTTTGAAATAATTATCTCCATATATGTTGCCACTCTTACAAAATGCTGACATTAAAAACAAACTGTGAGAACAGTCTAGAGTAGATTCCTGGTGAGAACATCGTTATTGTGTCAGGCTTGTGAAGGGAGCTTCAGATGTGTCCCCGAGGGTCTCTCTGGAAGAGAGAGGATATGGGCTTCCTGCCTGTTTGTCACTGTACTTTTTAAAGATCCCCCTCCATACAGTTAGAAAAAGTTTTTCATGTTGCTGGAAATCTGAAGGAGTGGATCTTATCTTTCACTTTCCTGCGTTTCCATTTTTCTGAATGTTGTTTTTGAATATATATTTTTTTTAATTTTCTTTAAATTCCCCTAGATGTCCACATGTCCAAAGAGGTGACTCTAGGGTCACTTTTGTGTGTTTTAGTGGCTATGCACAGTTATCTACCTACCAGCAACATTTTCTGAGAGTTTTTGAATGAGAGAAGGGCTCCTATGGCAGCAGCATAAGGCAATTGTCTTCATTTTCCTTATACCATTCATCAAGTAAAAAAAAAAAAAAAAAAAAAAACCAACCCCCCAAAAAACCCAAAGAGACAAATGCCAAATTCTTCCTCATCACTACAGTATGCTGTTGACCAGGAGGTGTATTATTCTCAGGAAGGGGAGTGCTTTTCCCCAACATCAAAATGATAGCTCTAATTACCCCATGCATTTGTGATTTGCTTTTGAAACTTATTTTGACCCATGCAGAGCCAGAAATTGGAATAGCTTAAGGGAGAAAGGAAACCTGTCATAGATGTGAGTGGCAGAGCAAGAACAAAAGATTGGGAGTTTCCTCTTTGCCACCACAGATCTCTGGGTTGCCATCTTTTTTCATAGCAAACTACAAAAGAAAAATTCTTGAAGGCAAAGCTTTGTCTTATCAAGTGTGATAACATCTGACAAACTGTATAGATCTTCCCTTCTCCCTTCCCCTCTCTTTTGCAAAGGTTGGACCTAGGCCAGTGATAGGATAGCAGGTCATTGACCTATTAGCCTCCGCAATCGTTTTGCCCCAGGCCCTGAGCGATGTCTGCAGAACAGCTCCATTAGGAAAGAGAGGCAATAAGGTCACCACCTCCCCATTTCCTTTTCACCGCTATCTCTGCAGCAGCAGCTTCTCCAGGCTTGACTTCTCCATGAGTAATTGAGGTGTTGAAAGTTAAGCATGTGCTTAAGTGCTTTGCTGGAGCGGGGACAGCATGTGCACCACCTGGTAAGGTCTAGTCCTGAGCAAAAGAGGGGCTGGCTCGGAGCAGTGGCCAGTATCCTCCCACGAAGCTGTGGGGAAGGACCCTCCTGTGGGCTTAAAAACCACTGTTTGCCTTGGGCTTCTCCCTGCCAGTCCAGCTCAAGGAGCTGCATGCTACCTGTGCAAAATCTGCGGAAACTCTTTTAAAATATAACATGATAGCTGAAGTTCTGTCTGATTTCCTAAAGAAATCAGACATTTATTGTGAGCTGCATATGTCTGGTTGTGTCTCACCACTCCTCCTGCCCCATCTCCTTTAAATCCATTGATCAATTCTATAGAAGAACAGCAATGAAGATCCTCTAAATGTCATTAGGGTAGGTGGCCAGAGATAGATGCTAAGACAGACAAAGAGCCAAGGGATCCTCTGAGTGCTGAAATATCAGAATCATCTTCAATTGTATGAGACGTTATTGGGGAGCCAGGCAGTATCAGTTCCAAAACAACTTTCCTGTGTGCCTTTAACCTGGGTGCATCATATATTGACCTGACTCTTAGAGCTGGGTCTTTTGGGAAAGAAAACTAATAAAAAAGTATCTCTTCAATTCCCCAAGGCTCCCAATAAAGCGGAAAGATTTGAAAAGGCTGACCAAGATCTACAAGAGGTATGGAGCAGCATGCAGAGTAGAGGTCATGTATGATGCTAGATCTCCTGCGCTTTTAAGACCTTGGAGTAAAAAAGGCAAATAATGGTATGGTCCTGTTCTAGACAGCAGGGAGAATAACAGGGGGGTTTAGGATAGGGGGGGGGGGGTGTAATAATAATGGGGTTATACCTGTCCTGTGAGGACTACAGACCATATGGAACTACACAGCTAGCATAGGAAAAAAGCACAGAGGAACACTCCCAGAAGCACCCCACAGAGCTGTTTATAAAAGGCATGAAACTTCCTAAAATCATGGCTGCAAAATGGTTAAAACTAATCTGTAGTCAGAGATTTTTTGAAGGTACCACTGACATTAATAAGCAAATCAAAACATTTGATCAGCCCACAGCAATACTGTGCAAACCAGGGTAGTTTCTTTGCATTATGCTAACTGAACAGGTTTTCTGAGCTTGAGTAAGGATTATATACGTATTTTATGTTAAGGAAACAAAGACAGATTTCATTAAGTACTTACTTCAAAACATTGAATGCACCCTAAGTGATTCATTTAAGCACTCTTCTAGCAGGCTGAAAAACACCAGGAAGAGTAACAGAAAGACTGAAGTTATTTCTACTGTAAAGCAGGCTTGAAAGTAGCTTCACAGATCTTTTAATTCTTGAAATTGCTATGCAATACAAACTCCTTGATGCTCCTGAAGAAAAGGAGTATTTTAAACCTCTTTGAACAGCTCAAATGCAAACTTAAATCTGAGTTACTAGAAACTGGCAGTCAAGTACTTACATTGTTCTTATGTTGTCCCTCGTTAGGGAGAAGATAACTAGGGATGGTTTTGCCCACCTTACAATTTAAGATTTCTGTAGAAGTACAGTAACTATTAATACTGCAAATGGTAAATGAAGTGTCTCAAAGATGTTTTGGCAATTTCAAGAGACAGAGTAGTGAGATTTGATGCTTCTGCTGTCAATGCGAGCAGTACGTTACAGCCCTCCTTCCTGTTCCAGCCACTGCAGCGTCACCATGTTTAGAGATGTTTACGTGAAAGGGCAAGTGCAAGGCTTTGAAGGTCCTGGAAGATTCCAGGTGCTCCTGCAGACACCAAAGACAGTCCAAGAGCCGGTACTGTGCCTCAACGATATCTGTATAGCGTTGTCTGTGCCAAACAATGGGGATTGACTCAACCACTTGGTCTATGGATCACAGAATCATAGAATCATAGAACAGTTTGGGTTGGATGGGACCTTAAAGACCATCTAGTCCCACCCCCTGCCATGGGCAGGGACACCTCCCACTAGCCCAGGTGTCTCAAAGCCTCATCCAGCCTGGCCTTGAACCCCTCCAGGGATGGGGCATCCACAGCTTCTCTGGGCAAAAAGAAAAAGATGGAGAAAAAGGCTTGTTGAGCACAAAGCACGCTTGAAATACGCTGTATCCCATAGCTGTTGATTTTACCTTTAATGCAGATGTACTGAAATGAGCAGCTACTTCTCTTTCCATTGAAAGGGAGGCAGAAGTGGAAGCAAACACAACAGTGTTTTCTTTTAATGTTACTTTTTAATTCCTTGATGACGCAGATAAGCCAGGTTCAGACTCTGGTTTCATGGCTAGGAGCCAAGGGAGCCAGAGCTCTAAAGTAGATACAGATTTGATCCAATGTCCACTGGAGTCAATGGCAGCACTTTCACTGACCGTGGTGAATTTTAGATCAAGTTGCATAGCTATAAATATGGATATTCACTTGAAAGTGTAATATGAAAATTCACGTGAAATTAGTAAGCACAAAAGAATCTGAAACTAAAAGACATGATCACTACCTCATAAAGTATTAACAGGAACTTGTATTTTTTTAAAGCAACCCTTTTTTTTTCCTAATTTTTTCCCCCTGCATTGTGCCGCTCTGCAGAGCACACATGGCACGCTGCTGTGATTATATTTCTTAAGCCTCTGGTACCACTCACTGACTGATAAAGAGGTCAGAGGGGGAGGCCGGGTGATGATAGTGGAGAGAAATGTTCCAGAAAAAGTCTTACAAAGGGCTGTGAACTGTGGAAATTCACTCTCGCACTGTCACCAGCTATTAGCAGGACCACTAATAACACAACATCCAACGTAGAGGTGAATTAGCTGTTGCCATGCTCTAGTAATGGCCCTTCTCCAGGAAGGAGTGATGGGTGTCTTTATACTAAAGGATAGTGATAACCCTGTGCTAACTTCCCTCTTCCCTTCAGTCTGGCTTGCAGAGGGCAAAGAGATAGATCACATACACTTTTCTGAAGCAATCATTCCTGAGAGTTAACTCTTTTATGCAACAGTCTTCCACCCAAGTTCTTTGTGGCAAGTGCTGTAGCCAGTGATTTAACACTCCTGCTTTCGATTTTAACACACTAGATGTTCTCCGTTTAGGAATTTGTAAATGTCCACTGTTGGGTTCCTTTGTTTTGAAATTGAATCTTCTCCTATCATTTCTGTTCTCCACTGGGTGATCTGTGTCCCTGAATAAATTGCACTTGAGCGCACAGTGTACGCTTCTCAACGTGGCTTAAGGCTTGCAAATGGGCCAATTTCAAGCTTCACAGCAGAACACCCACTTGTGAAATTTTAAAGCTTAAATTGTGTGAACTGGCAACACTGCAAGAGTCTTATATGTTGACTTGGATAGAAAATTGCTAACAAATTCAAGTGAATATTTAAAATACATTTTTCTTCATTATTTATTTTGGTTCTTAATTCAATGTATATCCCATTCACAGATGGAGTCCATTCTCTAACCAAAGCAGGTTTCTTATTGTAATTATAATTCATTCTTTTGATGGTTTTTAAAAGTTCTGATGAGATGTTTTCCTTATAAGCCGTTCGAATGAAGAGAAAATGATCATTTGGCCTCAAGAAAGAAAGAGAAATAAGCAAATCGGAATGAAGCAATGATAAAAGCAAATTTGTGGTTCAAATACAGAGATGCTTGGCGCATTTCTTTGTACATCTAGTGAACTCAGCAGAAAACCAATTGGTCTTTAAAATACCCATAGCATCGCTATTTCTGTCCCACAGATTCTAGTGCTGATAACCTAAGTTGAAATATAGAGCTCTGATGAAATCTGTAAGGATAAATTACATTTCTGTGAGCAACTGAAATGAGATTTTTGTTCCTTGTGGGTATATACAAATTCATGAATCTATTTAAAATTCCAGAAGATCAGAACCGAAAAAATAATCTAAAAATCTTCTATAACTGCAAGGAAATATATGTACTTATGCCATTGTCTATTTCCTTCGACATTTCAATCTTTCATTAAACATTGAAGTGATCACATTTCACTGGCATGATTGCCCAGAGAAAAGGAAATAGTAAAGTTGGTTGAATATTCTCCCATGAGACTACAAAAAAAAAGCATGTGCAACAATTCGTGCAGGAAATGCATTCCTGCTTATCAAACCCAGATAACAGACATTAAATCATATGACGCCACAAGCCTGTCAAAACAAGACTCAAATTTTGCAGATAGGCAACTTATGGAATAAAAATTTTGAGGAAAGTATGTTCAATGGGAAGTGCCAGTGTGAAAACTTTGGTGTTTCTGTGGATTATATGAAAAACTGTAGATGACATCTGCAGCAATACTTTTTATTGTTAACAAGGCTCTAAAAACACAGAATGATAGAGGAAATACTTAAAAGGAATTTTTTTCAGAGCCTTTCCGTGATGTATACACACGCACGCCTAGGGCACATGTGCAAAAGTTACTGTCATTGTGGTTTCAACCTATCATGAACACTGGGAATATCATATTTGGCTATGGCAGAGGCATGGGGTTGGCACAGGGTCTCAACCTCTCCCTGCAGCACTCATCACAAAGCACCATGGTAACACAAGGCAGCAGGCAGAATTTCTATGACCAAAAGCAGAGGAAACCTTATGCCATAGACTGAACAACAAATAAAGATTTTGTGGCTCTTTGGGTGGGCTAGAATTTGATTTTTTTCATTCAATGAGACTTATTTGGACTTCTTTCCTTGACCAAGCTTCTTGGGAGAAACCTGCCATGTGTTGTTTAAAAATGGATCCAAATAAAAAAGACAAAAATATAGGTCTGTTGACCTGATGAGTAGAGAAAAAAGAGTGATGCGTCTAGAAGGAGGTGACTTCTGACAGCCAATCACTGGAAAGACGTTACATGTATGTGCAAGTGCCTGCTCTTTTTGGAGCTCACTGGGGCTTGTAGCACCTCTCCATTACAGAAAGGCACAGAGAACCATAGGATCATAGAAGCACAGAATGGTTTGGGCTGGAATGGACCTTAAAGATCATCCAGTTCCACCCCCTGCCATGGGCAGGGACACCTCCCACTAGCCCAGGTTGCTCAAAGCGTCACCCAGCCTGGCCTTGAACCCCTCCAGAAGAATGTGCTGAGGTTGCAATTTTATTTCCTCTGAATTTTAACTCAAGCTGGTAGTACTGATGACAGCATCTTTTTTTCTTGGGAAAATTAGCATGGCAGCCTCTGTTAATGTCTTATTTTAGAGAAGAAGCCATTACAGAACCACGTCTATGTAACTGCACTCAATCTAGGTCTGCTCTTCTTAGCTGCTGGGCCATGTTTTATTGAAAAGGCGTGGGTTAAATACTCTGCCATGTGTATAGTGCATGATAGTCCTCTATTGACTGATGGCTGAGGGCTAGAAAGAGACTATAGTTTCCGAAATGACAGCTGGATGTCTACTTTATAGCCAAAACCAAATTCCATATTTTGATTCATCACATGATTCTCCTACCTAATAAGAAAGGAGAGAGCTCTGTTGAGCTTCAAGCTAGAGGAAAGAAGACATTAATTTTCCCTCTTATCCTGAAAGAGAAGTAGCCAGTCTCTTTCCACATGCTCTCTTTAACCTTTGCTGTTCACCTCTTGGTCCCAAAGCTTGTTACAAAAGCCCCATTCCTCTCACAAAATCACTGTCTTCTGTTAGTCTGGGCTGGTGTCATGGCAAAGGTCCTTCGACACAGCCTCTCGGGCTGGTCAGGGTGAAATCAAATCACAGCTTTCTACAGCTGCTTGCTCAGACTCTCTGGCTTGTATAGCTGCCGTTAAATAACTGTCCTCTGTGAAGTTGCTGGTCCCATATCAGTGGCTGGGAAAAAATCAAAACAGAATAGCAGCAAGTCCTGTGGTTGTGGAATGACATCACATGCGTTTGGTGTCACACTGAGGATGTTTATTTGCCTTTGAGCTCTTTCTTTGGCAGTCATGATGTGCTGATGGGCTGCTGGAAACAGGGTCGTTCAAGAGAAGTCTGTGAGGATGTTGTTAATGAGAGATTCAGCAAGACTCACATATTTACAGAATTGGCCTTGGTGAAGGAGAACTTCTGTTTGAGGAGAGGACAAAAATGAGGAAAGCACATGATGTTTGTGGAAAAGACCAACACGACTGGATGAAAGAAAATAAACTGAGAAGAGAGGAGGTACAGGACAGAAACCAGAAGAAGAAAGGAGAATAGTGAGATGGCATCAAACCAAAAATACCAAGAGCATGAGGACTGGTATGGAAAGAGCAGACCTTGGTATTGGTGAGCTGGTTGGAAGAAAGCAGCATACCCATACTGTGTAGCAATGATGTCAGAAAGAGAATTGCTCTGTTCTAAGTTGTTGGCGAAACATTCATCTTATTCAGGGAACTGAGCCCTGAATGTAGACCCTAACACACAACAGCACAACCAATTTTCCAAGACATTATTTTAAGCTAAACTCTTGTTAACTATGTGATTTTCTCTCTCAGTGATTACGTACAGAGTTGTTAAACCCTACATAAATCCAACAACCCAAAACTTTCCAGTTTACCGCAGCTCATCTTTAGATGGACTTTTTCACAACATCGGCAAGGAAAAAACATCACCCGATATTAGCTGTGTGTCACACATCTTGGTATTCACAGCTTATGAATAATTGCCTGTCATCTGCCAGCTTACCTCACTTACGGTCTGCACACCTACAATCTGGCTTGATTGAGATCTGCATTTATCAGTCTGCAGCTCTTTAACCTGCTAACACCTGTTCTTAACAGGATAACTTTTCACTTCAAGCAACTGGGTGAAAATAGATGAAGTTTCTAAACTAAACTAGAGCAAATTTGGTGGGCTACCACGAGGTCACATTCTTTTCTTCGAGCGCTTTGATCCTACTACCTCTTTGAACTCACTGTTTTTTCTCCTCTAGGAAGGTGTAAACCAGAATCACAACTTCTCTGTCTTTTCTCTGGAACATAACCTATGAACCAGGGAATGAGAAATGGAAAGTAGTTTCTGAGGTGGGAAGGAGACCTCTAGGTGTCTTCAGTTCCCTAGTCAAGGCAGGGTCAAGAGCAACTCACTCAGGGCTTTGGATCTGTGTTCTTTCCTTGCAACTGCAAAATCAGGAGCCTGATCCCTTGAGCTTCCCCCCTGCAAAGGAACCTTTGTGGATGTATGATTACCCACCCATTTCGGTGGAAATACTGCTACCAGTGTAGGACTTGGCTTTGAGGCCACTGCTGGCAGAAGGCTTGGCAGATACCAAGCTGCATCCCGATGCCCCTCTCTTCCTTTGTGGAAGGTCAGCAGGGATATTCTTTTACCTGCCATTTCAGCATGGAAGTGCCTCCTACCTACTCAACGGGAGGAATTCTANGAGCCTGATCCCTTGAGCTTCCCCCCTGCAAAGGAACCTTTGTGGATGTATGATTACCCACCCATTTCGGTGGAAATACTGCTACCAGTGTAGGACTTGGCTTTGAGGCCACTGCTGGCAGAAGGCTTGGCAGATACCAAGCTGCATCCCGATGCCCCTCTCTTCCTTTGTGGAAGGTCAGCAGGGATATTCTTTTACCTGCCATTCTGAGCAGGGGCATTTCAGCATGGAATTGCCTCCTACCAACTCACCGGGAGGAATTCTGTCTGCCTCCATTGACCTGCCAGTATCCCAGACTGTTGATTTTTTGGGCAGGACTCATGGCTCATCTGTTTGCTCAGGCCCTTGCCTCTGGATGTGGTGGTGGTGAACATGTCTAGTTTATTCTGGAGGGAACTCTGGGCTGAGTTGAAACAGATCAACAAGTTGGCTGTTTTATTTGCAAATTTCTAATGGTAGCCAGAGGCTGTCTGGACACATTTAATAAATAAAAAAAGTAAATAAAAAGCCACAACATTTCATTTGAACTTAATTGACATAGGAAGAAGTCACAAGAGACCTATGTAAGGTTTTATGGGGGGTTGTTTTGACAGAAGTCATCATTTGTTAAAAGACAGAAAAAAGAAAAAAAAAACATTGCCAGAACTTTGTCTCTCATTCACGCTGTTCTTCTACATTACCAAACAGCAGATGATGGAATACAGACATGAAGAAATACAAGGGTTCATTTGGGCTGAGGATAAATTTGTATTTCTTATTTGTCACTCTCATTTTTCCAACTCACAGTGTCTGCAATTATTTCAGAACACATTTAGACTGGAAGGCTTGATTGAGGAGACAAGCTTATTTTGGATGCAGAGGGAAAGGAATAGGGAGAAAACGTTAAAAAGTTTAAGAAAGGTATGTGAACAAGGAAATGTGAGGTGTTGGAGAGGTATGGATGTTTTCTCACAGTCTTGTTTCTGTTTCAGTGTGCTCTGTACTTACATATTGGTGTTCCCTAATCTCTCGTGCCCCGCTTGTCTTCAGTTCTGTGAAATGAATATATATGTTGCCTAAAATTGCTGTTAATTAAGGAAATAACATTGAGCAGTTTCAGTACAGCAAACCTTTTCAAGAGGGGAGTCTTCTACTGAAAGAAGATGGGGGGGTCTATCACTGTGTGCGAAAAAAGATGAACCTGGAATAGACTGCAATTTGCCTTACAAATTATCTTTCTCCCTTCCAAATAAAAAATGCTGTCCATATACTCATAGAATATAAGTTATATATTATATATTCATAATCATATCAGTATTTATAACATGGTTTTCTTTTTCTTTTATTTCTCTGCCACCATCAAAACCTACTTTTTCTCAAATGCAAAAATAAAAATGACTTTTTTCTCTGGCGATTGCTGGGGCCCCTGAGCTGGTGCCTTTCCCTTGGGCTGCAGTGACACCTAGTGCTCCTACCCTTACAGCAAGAACAGCCTGTGCTGCTGACTTGCCAGCTTCTGAATATTTTCTTGTTATTACACAACATCAAGTAACGGTGCCAAAGTCGTTAATGTAGCCACAACACCGTATTTATTGTGTTTTGGATGTGCAGGGGGATGGGGGAGCCCCTTTAACGTGAACATTTCACAGAATCACAGAATCACAGAATGTTAGGGATTGGAAGGGACCTCGAAAGATCATCTAGTCCAATCCCCCTGCCGGAGCAGGAACACCTAGATCAGATCACACAGGAACGCATCCAGGCGGGCTTTGAATGTCTCCAGAGAAGG
>VZTO01008884.1:0-15270 GCA_013400615.1 Syrrhaptes paradoxus | reverse complement strand
TTCCAGCTTGAACCCATTGCCCCTTGTCCTATCACTGGATGTCACAGAGAAGAGCCTGGCTCCATCCTCCTGACACTCACCCTTCACATATTTATAAACATTGATTAGGTCACCCCTCAGTCTCCTCTTTTCCAAGCTGAAGAGACCCAGCTCCCTCAGCCTTTCCTCATAAGGGAGGTGCTCCATTCCCTTAATCATCTTTGGTGCTCGGCTAAGGGGGAGCAGGGACAACAGCAGCTTTGTCACACACCCAGGATATTCTCACGTCTCAGCTGAATATAGAATCATAAAATCACAGAATAGTTGGGGTTGGAAAGGACCTTAAAGATCGTCGAGTTCCAACCCCCCTGCCATGGGCAGGGACACCTCCCACTAGCCCAGGTTGCTCAAAGCCTCATCCAGCCTGGCCTTGAACACCTCCAAGGATGGGGCATCCACAGCTTCTCTGGGCAACCTGGGCCACTGCCTCACCACCCTCACATTGAAAAATCTTTTCCTAGTATCTAGTCTAAATCTGCCCTCTTTCAGCTTATACCCATTACCCCTTGTCCTGTCGCTACACCCCCTGATGCAGAGTGTTTCTCCATCTCTCCTGTAGCCCTCTTTCAACACTGGAAACTGCTCTAAGGTCTCCTCGGAGCCTTCTCTTCTCCAGGCTGAACAACCCCAACTCTTTCAGCCTGTCCTCACAGGGGAGGTGCTCCAGCCCTCTGATCATTTTCGTGGCCTCCTCTGGACGTATGAAGCATCTTTTGGGTTCCTGGCTTAGGGAGGCTTTTCAAACAGCATTGCCCAGCGCTAGCCTTCCAAATGGCTTCGTATAAAGCCCTGAATGCATGGCTTATAATGTCCAATATGTTTCAAAAACTGATACACCTGAAGGAGTATCTAATCTTTAATACCAGGAAATTAAGTATTTGGAGTATCTCTAATTCACTTTATCATGTGGTTCACACAGTAGTAGCTCCAGCGGGATTCACTGCATGCTTGGTGATGACTTTGCTGCCACTGTATATGTCAGACACTGGCCAGGAAGAAGGAGCCTCAGCTCCTTTAGGATACCAGCTGGCTGGTGTTCAAAAGATGGGTACGACAGGAGAACTGTAGCCTGTATACAAAACCATATGGCCACAGAGAACCCATAGCAAACATCTTTTTCTGCCAGATCTGGCATGCCGCTCTGCAGGGAACTCTCTTTTCCCGATGAGCCTGCAGGCATTTGCCTCACCAAGCTCTGCCTCTTTCATAGAATGGTTCATAGAATAGTTTGGGCTGGAAGGGACCTTTAAAGGTTTCTCTTCCATTGAAACAAAATCTCAGTGTAACATGTTATCTCCAATGGTTATCTTCCATTTCCTCTGTTCCTCTTTGTTTTTTGGAACGACAAACACTTCCTTCCCACAAAATTCCCCCTGAAGAATTAGTTTAACTGGTGTAATTGGTGTAACTGGTAACTTACTTAATTAGCAACTACGCTTACCTGTTGCTGGACATTGTTTGTAAAACCCACCTGTGCTCAGACCATTTGCTCACACTCCTAACCCTGTGAGAAGGGCACACGCTAAACCACTCCCAAAACAGGAGGGAAACCACAGCCCTTCAGGAGGGAATTTTTTTGCCCCACACTCTTTGACCACTGGCTCCAGAAAACTGCTGTGTTTGTAACCACCTTCTCTTCTCAGCCAGCTTGAGACAGTGCCATTTGCTAGTGGTGGGACTGAGAATGACTTGGGGGGGTGTTGGCCCATCACAACTCTTCTAGAGTGCCAGGGAGACCCTGGAGCCCATCCACCACACCTGTGATCCTCCTGGCCCTGACTGTGGGACCTCCCACCTCAGCTGCCCATTCCCCCACCATGCATGTGATCTCAATTCAGACAGAAATCCCCACCACTCTGCCCCACCACTCTTCATCCTTGCTGCAAGGGTATAATTGAACCTGACTGTGTGAAGCACACAGATACTCCGTGTCTTTCACCTTCAACTGATAAATCACCTCAACACATCCATGAGACTGCTCCTTCCCAGGCAGGAATACCAACACATCCATTCAGAGATGTTTGGCACTGTTTCAGGTGTCAAAATTTTCAAAACAAATTTGAAAGCCTTTTTTTTGTTGTTATACTTTTAAAAAACTTTTTCTTTTTATCAGAAAACCCAAGTGTCTAGAAGCCAAGCTGTGTTCCCCTGAGCCTGGGACTCCCTATCCTGAACATTTGGCAGGGCACTCGCTGCTCTCGTCTTAGCCAGATGCCTCCGTGTGCCTCGAGGCAACAGTGAGGGTTGCACAGGTGTGATAAGGCACAACTTCTAAACAAGGAGCAGCACCATTTGCTTCAGTCAAGTCACATAAACTACATCAAAATGGTGGTACTGGGAAGCCTTGGACTTCCTGAATGGATTCCCCAAGCCATACCAAAGGGAAACTTTTCTTCCAGCCATCACTGCCCCCTGAGCATTGCCGTGTCTGCCAGGGCCAGGGGGACACTGCCAGGCACATGGGAGACATCTCCAGCCAGAGACAGCCCAGGGACCTGCATTGAGCATCCTGCCTGGAAGTGTTAACAGCTATGTGATCCAACAGCAGCAGAAAGATCCTCTTCACTTTCTCTTTCCATGTTGCCCATGAAGAGACGTGGATGCTTTAAAACTTTATTCTGACAACCAAAGGAAGCAAAAATAATACTGACCCAGGTGGCTATACTGAGCCTCACAGAAATCACCTTTCTCAGAAAACCCCGGCTCCTTTCTGAAAGGGATTGCAGCTTCCATTCTCAGCAATAGTGATGCTTCCAGTTCCAGTGGTTGTGGAAAAAAGCCAAAAATATATTTTAAGTGTATCATACAGAAGGTAAAGGAGAGAAATACCCTTTAAAAAGGAAACACACAACCTTTACAACAATCTCCTCCTTTGTTGAAGCCCTAGTAATGAATTACATGAATTTATGCCTTGTGTGCGTGGAGTTGATAATTACCTGTGAGGAGATCTGATAAGATTTTATTGCTATAAAGCACAACACTGCTTTGTAACCATGAACTGTTGTTTGCCGTCTCCTCCAAATCAGAAGCAGTAGTTCCACAAAATGGTGTTTTGGAAAATAAGAGATGGACAGGTTTGCTGCTTAACTTGCTTGGGTTCTCCTCCCCTTTGGGACACGGAATATTTTTGTTTCCCAAGGGCTAATTGCTTATCTTTTCTGTGCCAATCTCTCCAGTCATAAACCAGGGATAACAAAGCACCCATGCTGGGAAGATAATTACATATAACAATATTTGCAGAACTGCATGAAATCTTCCTTGAGTACCACAGATGTTCAAGCTTGTGTAAAATACATTGAACATTTTCATACATTTGGCAGCATTCCTTTAGATTGTCACGCTCTGGCCTCAAAGGCCTTCGTTTGAGCTGTGTCAGGGACTTGTCACACGGAACATCTGGAGATGAAGCAACATCCATGATGTTCTTTCTCAGCTCTTGGCTGAACGGGCTGTACAAATGGCAGGGTCCGTCTATGGGGTGGCAGCCATCAACTGCCAAGGGGACAAGTCTGAATTGGAAGAAACTGGTTTTGCTCCTGGAAAATCCCTGGTTTGCGTAATTTGGATTTATAAAGCACTGCATTTTCTGTCACCTAATGTTATGTAAGATAACCAGATGAGGCCACAATTTTTCCTCACACATGCCCTCCAGTATGAGGTTGAAAACTCAGACCCATCATGGTTGATATTTTACATTTCCCATTGCTACAACAGAATCAGTTATTCTTGCTGATAATAATAGCAAAAAAGAGTCCCCTCAGTTCTTTTGGCACAGAAAATCCTCCCCACATGTTGCACTGCAATGCAGAAGACAATGGGAGAATATATCCAAAAGCCTCTCCAACATTTCTTTTTGTGTGTGAGCAGCTATGCCGCCTGTTTGTAGCTGCCTTGGGAAAAAAAAAAAAAGTTAAATACTTAGTGGGGTCAGTAAAAATAGTACAATCTGTGGTTGCTACACTTGACAAAACTTCAAAGGGAAAACGTACTCCTTCTTTCTTGTTTTCCCGGTAAGGCTATTTAAAGCTGCCTGATTGTTTATCAAGAGGTATCTCACAAGCTGTTTCATAGTTAGGTGATTCCTTTGCCGTGGAAATACATTCATCAGGCCGCTCTTTGTATCTTGCATTTTTAACATTTCTTATGGATTACCCTTGCGCTAAATAAAGAAAAAAGCATTTGTTCACTTCAGGAGGTGCCATCTGGTTTGAGTTTAGTCAGGAGGAGGAGGACTGATCTCCAGTGCAAGGATGCAGAAGGAGCCAGAGCAGCAGGCTGGTGACACTCGTCCACGCAAAGCCCCACCAGCCTGGCACCAAACACCGCTCACACCTGGGCAAGGGACAAGCCGGGCTCTGCATCCCCGCTCCTGCTAGCAGCGCTCTGAAGAGCGGTTAATCATTTTTGCCCTCTGGTGTCTTTTTTGAAACATTGCAGCAAACGATTTAAGAACGCAGGAATGGCTCTTAAAATCTTCGACAGCTATGTAGGGTTATTTTGCCGCTGCTGGAACACAGGGAAGGCAAGGCTTTGCTGAAATCGAAACGCCAGCAGCTTATCAAAGGATGTGGAAGCTACACTAAGGGCCTCTGCCCTTTGGAAAGTAAAGCAAACCCCTGAGACACATGAGTCCTGTCTACTTGTAGAGTAGAAACCAGAATCATGTCCATAACTATCACCTGACAACGGAAATGGACCATTTTAATGGGCTCATTTCCCCAGTGTGGCTGTGCCCTCACTACCGTCAGTGTTGGTGGAAGGTATATATGCTCAGCACAGCTGAAAATTCTTTTTCTTTGCTGTGTTTTGTCTAACTTAAGACAGTCCTAAAGAATTTTTTCTGCAAGTATTTAATAGGAAATTCTGGTTTTGTTACAGGATTCAGTAGGGCTGACTTTAAAAAAAACAGTCAAAGACTCTGGAGAGAATATATTCCCCTATGTAAGAGTACGTTACAGTAACTCCTATAACTCTCTTGCTTAGTTCAGGGAACCCTTTTAGTTTCATCCTATCAAATTCTATGAACATTTTCTATATTTGGTCAGTACCATCATATTTTAAAACTGGGATAAAACGAAAACCGTATTGCTTAAATATTCCATCTATCTCTGCTAATAAATGGATTTATTAGTACCATAAAAGCTCTCAACTGATAAGCTTAATTATAGCACCAACAAAATGAAACCCACCTGGAAAAACTGAAAAGAGATAACACAAGAGGTATTTAAAAAACTAGTTTTAAAATATTGATAATATAGTATTTCTGGGTAGAGACTATGTAGAGTGGTTCATCCTGTCTGTGCGTGTGTGGGATAACAGAACAGGTCAAAACAGTCATGTGGGGCTAGGAGAGTCTTTCCATGCCTTTAATTCCAGCTGGGAGTCCCAAGTGACATCTTCAACTGCAAAACCTCAGTTACCATGATAGGTCAAGCACGATTCAACCCCTTGACAAAGAATTTTCTGTGATGTCTGGGGACAAACGTGTCCTGGGTGGAGTTATCTCGCCCGTGGCATACTGATGCTCTAGCAGCAGAGATTTTCTGCCCTCCCAGGCAGAATACTTCGCCTGAAAGGTCCTCGTACCCCTGTTAGCCAAAAGTGTGGGCACACATGACAAGCAGGCTTGCAGGAATTGTACAGATGAAGTGCCCCTAAAGCAGAATGAAGAGCGGATGAACTGTGATGTCTGACAACACACGTGCAGCTGGAAGTACACTAAATATTTTCAAAGAGGGTTTATCAGGGGTGGCTTTGCAGCAGTGCGAAAACTGCCTATTACAAAAGAAAGGGTCTTGAGGTAATATGTTCCAGCTGGTTCTCCAGCTGAGTTCACTTGTCTTGGACAGCCGTTTTGCTACGTGCACGTCTGGACGTATATCACACAGGATGAACTGTGCTACTTCCCCTGATCTGGTATGCAGCTGGAACCCATTGCTGACCATCTGCTGAAGCCTGAAAGATTTTTCACCTGTTCCCCTCTTCCTCCCAACATGGCAGAAAACTAGGCAAGAACATTTCTAATGGAAGGTTGAAAATATCTTAGTGGATGCTGGTGAAAGAGTGACTCTGTGCTGCTGCAGGACAGGTCCGTACTGCCCGATAAGATGAGAATAAGCACGTGAATGATAAGATTTGCTCAAAGCAATGTGTTCTCAGAGGTAAATTGCAGCAAAAGACACACAGGAAGATGGAAAAACAAAGACCTAGCCTTACAGCTAGGTACAGCGTGGACAACAAAATCCCTAGTGACCTGCCTTCTTATACATGTGGGGCCTGATTGCTTTCCCTTTCACCCCAGCAGTTTAAACCCACTCACTTCAGGATCACTAATTCCTAATGGGATGAAGATAGAGCGAGCCCAGTGCTGGTACTGGGCACAGCTTGACACAATTCATCCCCACCTCCAGCAGCACCTGCAGCATCTCAAGTAGGAACACAGTTGCTGTAGTGTCAGTGGAGACTAAAAGTTGATTCAACCCATCTAAAATCAGCCTCAGCCTTTGCTACTCAGAGGGATTTACTGCTTTCCACACATGCATTTCCATACAGCTTTTTTACGATGCCGCCCCAAGTGCGTATTACCCAGATCATCTTTAAGTGGGATGAAACTGGAATTCCTGTGTAGAACTGCCCAGTGCTTCTCAGCATGCCAGACAGGGAGCAGGCAAAAAATTGTGCTGAGACACATCTCTGTGTAAAACATGGGCTGGCTTTCATAATGCCGTAAAGATTTAAATGGCCTTTAAATTAAATTTCTGTGGCAAATCTGTAAACTTAGGTTCAGGGAAGAGAAGCTGCTGGAAATGGGAATTCCTCTTTTTTTTTTTTTTTTCATGAATCTTTCTGCAGAGAACACAGACAACTATTTTGTGCTATGTTAACCAACACATATATGCCACTATCTTTCAAATGCCTTCTCGAGAGTGCCTTAGCCTCCTGCAAATGTTTCCTCTCAGGCCACCAGAAGACCCTGCTTCCCAGGTTGCTGTATTTCTCCTCAGAACAATGCCAAGAATTTTGAGATGGGTTGCAATTTCCAGAAGAGCTGTTGTGAGCTATGCAGCCTGCAAGTAATTTTGAGGTGAAGAAAGCATTTTAAAAGTGACAGGCTAAAAATAAAATTTTAGTAAAACCAAGATCATTCTTTTGGGCTTGTGTAGGCAGACCAGTATTATCAAGTATTTTATTGTACTGAATGCCGTTCTGGAGAATCAACGCTTACATGCTCTAGCTTTGCAAAAGGGTTATAAAAATTATTAGTTTTTTCAGCCATTTCCATCTGGAGAGGCCCAGATGGAGGGTCATAAAGAACACTCATATTCCAAAAGTGCTGAGTCTGAGGGAAAGATGAGATCTAACTGGGAAGTTCAAATGAGCCGTACATAGTTTCCAGAAGCCCCAGGGCTCAGGGCCTGTTAAGACAGAAGAGTTCTTGGACATGTCTTGAAGCAGAGTTTGGGTGTCTAGAGACCTTTAAGACAAAAATGGAATCATTTCACCTCTGGGGATAGGCAGCACCTGACTGCGGTTTTCCAGATGAAAAAATGTTACATCTGTGTACTTTAATTCATGCTTAAACTCAATTCTAGATACTAAATCCTTCTTCACACCCAATAAGTAACATACAGCTTGATCTAAAAGCAAAAATAATGTTCATGGAGTTAATGGAACTTCTCATCAGGATATAAAAATCAAGTGATTTTTTTTTTGTTTTCTTCACAGAAACTTTGTGTCACATTTATCAGTAGACAAAACGGCAAGATTTCAGCTCATTCTGCCGAGCTTAAGTACAACAGGACACCCATTTGCTTAGCCTTGGTGAGGAAAACCAAGGATTAGCATGAGGAGTGTGCAGTAACTGATCAGTATTGCTCAACTAACAAGCTATGATTCACAACATTAAAAAAAAAAAATGTCCTGTTTTCCCATAACATAGCCCTCCAATAGATTATTCTTAAATAAGAGATAAATAAATTGTTTTCTTTTTAAATGAGACTTCCTCAGAGGGTAAAACAGTCTCAGAGAAGAATGGGTCCCCCCAGGAGGTAATATACCAAGACAGGGGTCTAACAATAGAGTAATCAGATTTCTTCTGGAAACACCTCCCTCCACTAGGAAAATACCTAGACCACAGCCTGTCTTAGATATCTTGCTTTTAGATAAGCTGAACCTAAGCAACCTCAGTGCTACTTCACCTAATTCTGTAAATACATCCATTTTTCTGTATAACATGAGCTTTCTAAGCACCATTGTGATCGATATGATTAGTACAAAGAACTAGAACAGATTTTTTTACAGCTGCCTGCAAAAAATTTTTCTGAAAAAAAAATCCCAAATGTTTTTGGGTTTCTGAGGGTTTCTCTTTCATAGCTTTGAAACTGTTCTTTGCAGATGCTTCAAGCAGTCAAGGAGTTCACAACATTCCTTCTTATTCCCAGCATCTGATTCTGATACGGAACTTGTACAAAACTGTATTTTGACTGTATCTTTGGCAGAGTTACAGCAGTGTTTCTGTAGGCTTCACAGTCCTCCCTGAGTGGGCTTGCTGTGAAAAGTCTTTGGGTCCCAGCTCCACTGAGGAAATCTAAGAGGCAGAACCAGTAGGGAAGCAGTGGGCAGAGCCTCCTCCCCATGTAAGGCTATTTTTCCCATACATAATAATACACACAGGACACACTGCATTACCCCTAACTTCCAGAAAACTCTGGTAGGTTTGTTGACACAACTTACGAGTCCATATTTGTGAGTGTGATGGGAAGGTACAGGGTCATGAGCCGAAATCACGCTTCCTGGGGAACCCACCCAGTAAGTGGGAAGATATTGAGCTAAGGAAGCAGGCAGTCTAACCGCAGGATAGCATTGCCTACATGCCTATCTATTTCAGACATTTTGAAGAACACACTTAGAAGTCGTCTGAGGCAAGACCAAGGGGGGAGGACACATGTAAACAGTAGTTAAACACTTCTGCCAAATATATAGTATTTCATGTTACTGCAATGCAGTTTTCAAATCCATATATAGGATACATATTTTACAGTTAACTCTCCAGTTCAGTCTTAGTTTAAATTCCATGACAACATAATGGACCAATTTGTCATATTGGGCAAAATTTCCCTCCGAAGTATCTTTATGATGATGTTAGCTGGTCCAATTTTAAGAGCTATTCCATACTATCACGTAATACCCATGGGAAATAAATGGTCTGTCATTTCAAAAATGAGATCACTGACTTTTTTTAGTACATGGACAACACTGTCCAGACAACTTAGGAATCAAAGTGAACCTCTAACTGTTGTCCTGATTCTGGTGAAAGACTGGGGATTTACACCTATGTGTAGATGTGCGTACTTTGGGTGCTGAGGATCATTATGGAGAGCACTGGACATATGGGTTTTTCATACAAAAGTTCTTTTTTTTTTTTTGAAGCCTTACTTCTTTAGCACATTTTTTGACAAAATTCCTCCTTTTCAAAAGGATTTAATGAGAATTATGTCATATCCAAACCCCATTTTCAGTCTTTTAAAATACATTCATAGAATCATAGAACCATAGAACCATGGAACCATAGAATCACAGAATGGTTTGGGTTGGAAGGGACCTTAAAGATCATCCAGTCCCACCCCCTGCCATGGGCAGGGACACCTCCCACTAGCCCAGGTTGCCCAAAGCCTCATCCAGCCTGGCCTTGAACCCCTCCAGGGATGGGGCATCCACAGCTTCTCTGGGCAGCCTGGGCCACTGCCTCACCCCCCGCACAGGAAAAAAATTCCTCCTAATACCCAGTCTAAATCTACCCTGTTTGCGTTTAAAAGCATTACACCTCATCCTATTACTACAATCCCTGATAAACAGTGAAGAATCACCTCCCTTGACCTGCTGGTCACGCTTCTTTTGATGCAGTCCAGGACACGGTTGGCTTTGCTGGGTCACATTAAGCTTCTCATCAACCAACACTCCCAACACATCTCAATGTATATGGTAAGAGCTCCTGCTAAAATGTTTTCCAAGAAGAAAAGGACTTTTTAACCGAACGGAAATTTTTATGTAAAATGTTCCAATTTTTTCCAAAAATGTGTTTTGATATTTCAGGTTTCAGTAAAAAACAGCAACTGCATTACATAAATATACACTCTTTTAATGCAACTTCCTGACTATTTCTATTTTTAGATATTATTGAAATTATCTTAATGGGTCATTATGACCTATTGTACATGATTTCAGTAATACACTGGCTAAAAGTTGAAATATTCTTTAAATAACATTAGCCCCACATCCTTTGATTCCTCACATGTTTTTGCTTTAGATATTCATCATTGAAATGGGTGTTTCATCCAACTGCACAGTCAAGACAATTCCCAAGCCACTGTTGAAGAGAAAAAAGTATTCATCAACAGTGAAAGTGAAGATGCATTATGTAAGGTAGAAAGGGTTTCTTCTTTTTTACCATTACCTTCTTTTCAGGACCTTAGATTTATACTCAGTTGGGGGACTTGGACTCTGAACCAACGATGAGGGAACAGAGGAGCACTGAGCCGTAATGTCCAGACAGTAGCTGGGGTAAATAACAGATTGAATACTGAATTGTTCCCAACTCCTTGGCTGTATTTATTTTTTTTTACAGTAAACTGACTATGGAGGAATAAGATGGAAGAAAGATTTTCTGTGTAGCAGGGGAATAATTGGAGATGCTTTATTAGATTTCAGTTCTGGAAGAACTTTCTAATTGAATTCTGCAAATGTTTTAGCATAGATGTCTGTGGTATAATTAACATAATTTCTGTCCATAAGTGCATATTCTGTTAGAACCTCCGATCTCTGTGTTTTTGAACATAGGATGAGTTTTTTTTAATTATAAGTCTTTCTTGTTGTTATGTCATGCCTTTTTCCCCTCCAAAAAATGCTACTCAACAATTTTAGCACTCCATTTTGTGCAGGATATTGTCCTCAACATGTCTTGTCTTTGGAATATTTACAAACAACAAAGCCTCAAAAATAGATAATTTATATTTTCTCTATATTGCAAGCAAGGAAAATGAATTAAACTGTCCATACCATAAACTAGTCTTAGCTGGTGAAAGCTTTAATATGCTTTTACTTAATCATACATAACTAGCATGGTTTTGGCAGGTTTGTTTGGTTTTTGTTTTTATTAATAAAAGCAAGTCTTCAGGCAGTTACACCAGTCTAATTGCTGTGATGTTGTGCTTTGCACAGATTGTAAAAGCTTACATGTCCACAGTAAATAAGGCCTAGAAAACACTGTCCAGCAAAAAGTCTGAGGACTACGTCCAACCTGTCCTGATGTTTCCATCCAGCCTTGCCTTTTCCCTGGGAGTCTAGGCAGAGCAGTTCTCTGGCAAACAAACAGATATGCTTCTTACCAGCCACAAGAAAGTTGGTGACAGATAGCGAGAAGCACAGGAACCACTAAAGAGGGTAGAGTGGTCTCCCCTCGCAACATCCTTCATGAGGTGCAACCACCAACATGGACAGCGTTAGCTGCAGAGAAGCGGCCAAATTCACCAAGACTTGCACAAAACCAGCTCCTGTCATTAAACACTGCTTCAGTCATTTGCTAAGAGTGGTTCACTGCAGAACCACATCACATATGTCTGTTTGGGACCTTAAAAATAATACATGAGAATTCTTTCCAAACCTGGGAGAATGCAGGGCTCAAGAGTTTGTGTAACTACTTTTCTGGTGGAAAGACATAAATAACACAGTGTCAGAAAAATGGAGTATCTGCCAACCACAAGGTCAAATTCTAATTTCATGTTCATCACGAAAAAGCTAAGCTCACTTTTAACTACAACTTTTTTACCTGTACACACCATTAATCAGAATATCTTTCCAGACAACGGAAAGTACCTCTCCCATCCATAAAGCTGTGAAGGACTCATCCCAGGAGCAGAAGATGGCTGTATCTTTGATGTTCTTGATCTTATCTGCAAAAAACATAGGTATGCAACTGAGTGGCCAGGAAAAAACCTGTTAAATACTCAGAAAATATATTTTTTTAACATTTACTAAAATTTTCCATACTATTTGAAAAATAATGAATAACCTTTGTTAGCAAGCTGCTTTCAAATATTGAATTAGTTTCTTGCTAAAACAGCCAAAGGGAATCCACTAAAAAAATGCAATTAAGTGGTTGCCACTGTATTTTAGGTCTAAAGTTCCCTTTACAGAAACATGTCTAGTTCCTCCCCACACACTTAAAAGCTATAAATTCTAGCATATACACAACTGGTCAGCACTGCTGCCCCTCTCCAGGCATGAAGGAGAGGGATGCTACCTGTCAGTGCATGCACAGACTGTAATCTACCCTGTTCCTTCTCCATGGCCGGGCAGCGGGTTGTCCATTTGCCTTGCTGTGCCTGCTCCACTCTGGGTGAAGGATAGCCCTGAGCTGGGAAAGCCATCTGGAGCGTGGGTGCATGACCCAGCAGTCAGGAAGCCTGTGGCGGGGACAGATATTAAGAGATGGCTGAAAGCAGCAGAAAATGACAGAGCCAAGCCTGTGAAGCAACAGAAAAATTCTTTCTTAGAGACCCAGAGGCACCGGGGTTGAGGTTGTGCAAGACAGCTGGGACAATCTGACAGTTTACTGCCACCAAAAGTGAGTATTTCATGCTGCTTCAAAAAGCTGGGGGTGTCAGACAAGCGCAAGAGCTCATGCAAAAGAAGGAGCAGACAACTACAGTCAGAAGAGGGAAGTGAGCCTAGCCTTTGGGACAGCCACTAGCTCAAATTTCTCAGGAATATTCAGCCTGCGTGGAGCCTACTGCAACCCAAAATGCCATGAAATGTTTCTGGACAGAGGAAAAAACCATGAGGAGAAAGGAAATTTGCTTTAAAGGCTTGTTTTCTCACTCAGAAGAAACTGAGTTTCCGTATTTTACACGTTGATTGTCCTTGTTTAGCTTGATTCAAATGCCATCTGGGTGATTATGGTGTGTCCACTGTAAAGAAAAGTTCCAGGTAGGCTCACCTCTAAGCTTTGGAGAACTCAAGGTCCTTTCACAGTTAGGTTAAAGAGATCCTGGTCTGTATTATTTAGGATGAAAAAGGCCAGGGAGCAGTTCCCCAGAAAATCTGAGAGAGCAGTTGTCTTTGGCAGGGACTAGCACAAGTGATTTTCAGCATCTGGAAAAAGTCCTGCTGAACTCCCATGAAATCACTGGGAGCTGGAGCAAATGAAATGCATAGAAAAGCTTGGTTTGCTCCGGTTGGAGAAAAAAAAAAAAAAAAAGTTGTTATAATGAAAACAGAGCCCACTCTTCTGAAAACTGTACAGGAAGTGACAAAGCGGGCATATTATAAATCTCAACAAGGGGATATCTGACTGCATAGAAGTAAAAAAAAACCCCAAACAAACAAAAAAAAAACCTACCAACCCCCCCCCCCCCCAAAAAAAAAAAAGAAAAAGAAAAAACACTATAGTGGGAAAGCACTGTAATAGATTTCCAGGGGGTGGTGAATCTCCACCCTCAAAGTTTTAAAACTCTTCTGGACAAAGTCTTGAGCAACCAAATCTAACATTGAACATTAGGTCTTGCCCCTGCTTTGAGAGGAGGTTGTGTTGTTTGACCTCCAGAGATACCTTACAACTTAAATTCATGATCCTGTGATGTCTGATGTCACCATAAGCTTTTCTCGGGTATTATTGCTGTTTTAAATGATGACACAAACTTCTGGATTGTGGCACTTTGTACTTGAGTACTTATCAAGAAAACAACACTCACCTGTTTTAGGATAGGTTACTTGAATCACATCATTGCTCCTGGCTTCAAAGGATTTCAGAGCTTCCAAAGTTTCTGGGCTGCTAAGTGTAGCAGGGTATAAAATAGGACTTGTAGAAAAACAGCATGCGCACTGGGGGAATCTTCTCATCCTGTGAAAAACAATTTTCCAGTATTTCAATGACTCTTTCCCTGTTTCTGCTCATGGTTGTATCCCTGTAGAACTCCTCAGACACACAGACACATGCAGGCTGTCTTTCCACAATGCAGAAAAACTTTATGTAATGTCTTAACAAATTGAATAGGGCATTCACTTGGGAATGAAGCTACAGGTCACTGATTAACTCTGCGCTCTGTTAACTCCTTTTAAAATTACAGAACTGGAGACTGACAACAGTGACATAGAGTCTTTGCGGCAGCTGATACCAGGAATAGCAATCTACTGGGGGAACAACTAATAGCATTCAAAATCTTAAGTGAAATCTAAAAACCTGTAAAAGAATATTGCGTGAAATATTTTTAACTGGTAAGCAATGCAGTNGTTCAAGCTGGAACATAGGAGGTTCCACTTGAATATGAGAAAAAACTTCTTTCCAGTGAGGGTGACAGAGCACTGGAACAGGCTGCCCAGAGAGGTGGTGGGGTCTCCTTCTCTGGAGACATTCAAAGCCTGCCTGGATGCGTTCCTGTGTGATCTGATCTAGGTGTTCCTGCTCCAGCAGGGGGATTGGACTAGATGATCTTTCAAGGTCCCTTCCAATCCCTAACATTCTGTGATTTGTGATTCTGTGACCAGCATGTGGTGGACATGTGGATAGTGTATCTCAGCAGAGCTTCTTATTGACTCCACTAATGGATCCAAGGGTGCAACTGCCTTCCAGGTCGTGGTTCTATCCTGCAGTCGCTGTAACATCACCACTTCAGGCGATATCTCCAGGGCTAAGGACAAGTACTACCTAAGCCACACTTCTCATGACTAAATACATTTGAGACTTTTCCTTCACCAAATCCTACTGGAGGGTTACTATCATGTGAAGCTCTAATACTCAGGTTCTGCATTAACGTGAATCAAATTCTACGTGTATGACTTCATTTCTGTTTCTCTCTTCATGTGACCATAATTTAATATTTGGGTGAAATTGTTCTTCATGTGTAAGAAGACCCTTAATGTCTGTCACAGCCACCTGGAGGGCTGCTCAGGAGCTGCAGAGGTGTGAGTTAAGAGCAGCCCTGTCTCCCTGGAGAGGCCCAGGGAAACTGGGTATCCTGAGGGTGCCTGGAGTCCCAGTCCCAGCACTGTCTGCCCACCCAGCAGCCCAGAGCCTTGGGGGGAAGTAGGTGACCCCACAGAGAGGCCATACAGCTATTTTATCAGAAGAGGTGGCTGAAGAGCAGTTTATTAGAGGACAGGTCTGAAATACTGTGTCCAAGGTGCCAAATACCAATGCCAGTAAAAAAAAGCTGAACATCGTAATGTCTTGCACCA
>VZTO01008882.1:5250-25870 GCA_013400615.1 Syrrhaptes paradoxus | reverse complement strand
CTCGGATCAGGAGAAAAATCTCAAGAATCTTCAAACAGGAGAAAGTCTGAAAAGAAAAGAGGAACTATCAAAAATGTGCCAGTTATCTGTTCAGAACAACACGGTGATTTTTGGCTTGTTTTCTTTCCAGCAGTGGGATTTGCTCATGAAGAGGATTTATTTATTTATTACTTTTCCTAAAGGCTTTTTACCTTGCAAAAAGTGATATAAATTGCTCTGTTTCTAAAGCCCTCTGTCAGAGCAAACATGCCATGACAAGTTCCCCCAAGAAAAGTCCTGTATAGTCCAAATCCCAGCTGAAATTCCTGAGGGAGTTGTGCTGAATGTTTGAGACTGTCACCTGATTGCTGGTCAGAGTGACTGGATTGCACAATGCCGACGTGAAAGGTACAAAAGCCTGAGGATCTGTACATCTGGCAGTACNTCCATGATCCAGCTACCTTGATGCACAGCGCAAACTGACTTTCATTGCTATTGGTGTTTAATTCTTACAGTGGAAGCTGGAGTATAGGAAATAAGGGAAGAGGAAGAGAGAAAATGGTATTCAACTGCAGCTCACCTCGTCATGCCATAGGATGCAGCCAGCACCTGTAACCAGGCTCAGGGACTAACAGCACCTGCACTTTGGATAAACCATTATTTCCAACAGAAGCCCATGCAAAGCAGGATGCTACTCAGAGTTGATGAGGAGAGCCACTTTTCTTAAGTTGCAGTGATTTCTGGGAATGGGATAAACTGGATATTAGGTAACCCACATGGAAGCCATAGCTTTCTAGAAATTAATGTTTTTTCTCCCTATAACACCATTCAAAAAGGTTCAGTTACAACAGAAGACAGGAATAGTGTCACCAGTTTGCTGCCCTGATTATTTCCTTAAACAACAAGCTTGAAAAGGACTGATTTGTTTCCATCTGTTTTCCTCTAAACCTCTGTTAATCTAAATAGATTGAAGGGATTGGGAAATACTATCAGTCTAAAGACAGTGATTTCTGTGCTTTCTATATGTGGAAATGACCTAGCTACTCAAAAATAGATCTGTTTCATAAAGAAGGCACAAGTGAGTTATAGTAAGGAGTACTGTTCAAAGGTTATTCTGTAAGTTATGTCGTTCTTACCAAGCATTTCTGAAAATATGGAGTATCTCTGCTGACTGGATACATGCAAATATATTATCAGCATGGAAGACACTCAATTAAATGAGCACAATATATTAAATATTACCAATGCTGGCTGTTCTTACAGCCTGTGAATGCCAAGAAACTCCATTAAATGCCTAGCATTAATAATAGTAATCCAACCACAAAAAGGATATCATATTGTTTCCTTTCCCTCCCCCAAGACATGTTGTGGCTCAAACCAGAATCACTTGTTCCTTTGTAGAAAATTCTACTCTAAGTCTGCATATTGCTTAATGTCAGAAATTATTGTTTTCCTGATTGTATGTTAGGCATATATGTCTTTGTAGGATAGTTTGATGCACATATATATATATATACACACACATCATGCAGCTTGCACTGCTTATGGACTGCAGTTGTAATAAACGTGGAGAGGATCGCAGCAGGTTGTTCTAATCACAAGCTTAAGCTATCTACAGCATCATCATCAAGTTTAATGTCATTAATCATGTCTGTGTAAATTTACATTATAGTAGCAACTGCTGATCTGCTTATGGGTAGACTGTGCATAGATGTGGAAGGAACAAACTAAGCAAAGTCAGAGCATCAATAACCATAGCAGGAAAAGCATGGTACAAACATACCTGAAATTCTTGTACTTAATGTTTGCTTCATCTAATAAAAGCAGTTCAAGTGACCTACAGCCATGATTCCAATCATCAGGAACTGTAACATTTCAGGTCAAAAATCCTCAACTGGCAGTTTTGTTTGTTCTGCTTTGCCTACAATAGAAAAAATTGAGATGAAGGGCAAAAAAAACAACGGCTGTGTTTCTTCCATCTGTGTAGCTACAAAGAGAAGGAAAAAAAGGGTGAAACACACACAAGGTAACTAATAGCTTCTGCACTGATCAAGATAACTGCCTCATTGTGTCCCTTATAAATGTTGTCATGACTTTAGTTCAAACTTTGGCCTTAAACAATAGAGACGACAAAATACATATTTGCTACATATTGACAATGTTATGGGAATGACCTAAATATTTTACACAAGGGTAGTAATACGTCTTGAACAAATATTAACTAGCCATAACATTCTGGAACGTGGACTGCTGAAACAATTGTGGCTAGAGAGAGGTTTCTACAGGAAGACTGATATCCCAGAGTAAATTTGTTTTCAGGTCTCCATTTTTAGAAAGAGGGTGGAAGTTTCCCTGTGTATGCCCTTCCCTGCAAGCTTCACTGAGGAAGGATTATTGTAAATTCATGAGATGCTCTGCAGGGTCAAAAGGGCACCAGAAGACTATTTACAGGAATAAGCTGAAGATTATTCCCATATATTTCCCTTTCTTTGTCCATTTTTTGGACTGGCCGATTCTAGAACATGGGTGTAAAAGGCGAAATCCACCTAGGAAATTAAGTAGAACCTAAATGTTGGCAAGGACCCGGATACTGCAGCTGAGACACACACTGTTCAATTTCAAGACTTCCTCATGTGGCTCTCTGCCACTGTAACTACTGCTATTACGTTCTTAATGTAACAACAAATAGATCACTAGATCCTACCGTAACTTTCCTAAATGAATGATTAGAAAATAATAGCTTCCATGGTTCTATGAGCTAACAGTGAAACTTTGTGTTTTTCTCTTTTATTTCTTATTTTCAGATTGTTTCAATGTCATCTTTTTGGTCATCCCAGGGAGGAAGTTTCTTCTCAGCCATTGCCAGCTTTCTCTTCAATAACCACCTCTTTTAACTATTGGACCATTTTTATTTCCAGGCTTCATTATCTGCTGTGCTTTTTCTCTTTACTTTTCTCCAGTTTTATTTTTATATTCAATTCAGTGCATTTCTAGGAGTGTACTGTATGAATCCCACTTTCAGAGAGTAAGACTTCAAAAGGTCTGTGACTCCAAACACTGATTACAAGATTTTTTTGTTATTAAACATCTCAAGATTGAATAGAGATGTTTTATGACTTTCAACAGATAACAAATGCATATATTGCACCCAGAACTTTGTGTTCTCTTATTACCTAGGATGCACAAGATTATTTGCCAGATTTTCTGACCTCATGAAATTAAGGAACTGGATGAATCATAGACTCATAGCACTGCATATTGTTATTACTATTTTTAGTATGGGTAGTGGGAATATTTACTAAAAAAACAGAAAAAAGAAATGTAACAGAGTTGTTATATTTCATTCAATAACATAACTTCAATAACTGAAGAAACCTTCAGATTTAACTCCTGATTCTTTTAGGGTCGAGGTAGCAACAAGATCAGAAATTATTTCTTCCATCTTTGGAAACATGCTTAAAATAAATCACACCAGTCTCGGGCCGTTATGCACACCACAGGCCACTTTAAGCCAAGCCTGAAGGTCAGCTGAAATGTTCAGATAGACCAACTTGCAGCTGTTCATCTCTCTTAACATGGATGAAACTACCTGACCCAATTTCTGCACTCATTGTTTGGTTTCTTTCAAATCCCACTCTACTCGAAAACATTGTCATATGTTCCTTGAAAGGATTATCAACTACTTTTGAAGGACTATCTATCATGCTGCCCATTACTAGAGAAACCTCATCCTTCATTTTGTAACCTGAAAGAGCCCCGATCCAAACATACCAAGCGTAGTGTCAGGTAATTCTTATAAGAGAAATCCTGGATGAAAAAAATCATGCTTGCTGGAGTTTTGCTGCCTCTAGGATATTTCTTTTAGTAAGCCTTCCTGATGTAAGTAGCTGTAAACTGGGTCCAGATATACACCCTCAGAAATAAGGCAGCAATATCTGACACCTGTGAAATGAGCAACTTTTAGTCTCTGGCAGGCAGACTGGATAGCAGCTCCACTGACTATCTAGGGAAAATTATAAACTTCGAAGGCTTTGTGGGGTCTTGGTGATGCAATCCATTGTAGCTGTAGGGACACAGTAAGAATGTTTCTGTGAAACACTGAAGAAACTGTTCTAAAGAATATTGTGCTGAGATCAATGAAATTGCCAAGAGCACTGACAGTTATAAAAACTGGCACTGTGCAGATTTTGAAGCTGTTTTTCGTAATATTTTCTGGAAGGTTACAGCACAATACACTAAAAATATACACTACCTTTTAAAAGATTATTACAAGATTTTATTAAAAAGAATGCCCTTGATTGCTTTTTTCCAGTTTAATATTTAGAGATTTAAAAAGTTACATATACAATATAGAACACAAATTAAAAATAAGGCAACTTCCATTAGAAGAGACAGAAGAGAAGGTTTTCTTACCAGATAGATTGTTTTCTAATTTAGCATCTTTAATTACATCACTGTAAACAGAAAAATATTTGAAGAACATTCTGAACTGCAAAAGAACACTCTAGACACTGGTCTGGTTTTGTACTTCTATAATATACAGACATTTAAGAGACAGCTTCTGCATAACTGAGATTGTTAAAACTTTACATTTCAGACAGCACTTGAGGCTCTATATTGAATCTGATGCTACATAGCTAGTAGTAAAAATTAACAGGTAAGTCCCTATAATCAAGGAGCTAAATATTTCTCTTGTGTGCAAGGCACGTTGATTAGAAGGTTTTCAGAAGACTCATTACTAGCAAGTGTTAAATACTACAAGTTACTCTGTGGACCAGACTAAATTCAGAGAACCAGAGATAATGGGACTATAAAGATGGTATGTAGCTAGCAACAGTTGTGACTTGCTTAGGGATACATGTAAACACAGTCTAGTTAGGACACTTATCAGGATAAATATGGGGAAAAAAAAAGAAAGGATAAAGCAAACAGCACATCAACTGGCTTGTGAGCAGTTTGCAATACATGCATGTTCTGTAATGCTGAGAAGAAAAAACATGCCATGACTACTATTTGTAGAATAAAAGTGTTGAAGTGGTTGCCATAGCAAAGCTACCTGCTCCTGTTACCCATTCTTCAATGTTCTGGTTTGCTCTGTGTAATCTGGTAGCTCTCTGGATTCATGCCGGCTTTAATTCTCCAGTTGTTTCCCTGCTTTCCTGCCCTGACAGACTCATTGTCCTCTCTCTTCTTTTTATGTCCTCAGGTGTCTCAGTCACAGCTGAAACCAAAGAAAAGTTATTGTTGGAACAACGGAAAGTTGTAGTCACTCTGGATGGGAAAAGATGTTAAAGGTCTAAATTACAAAACCTATCAAAATTGCAATTGCTCATTGAGAAACAGTCTCTAGGTGTAAGCCCTGGACAGGAGACTGTAGTTTCCTTGTGACAGAAGGCTGTAAACGATGGGTAGGGCAATAGGTGTCAGGTGTGACACAGGTACAGCTCACTGTGTGTCAAGAACTATGGACTCAATGAATTACGGTATTTTGTATCCTGTCAAGGAAAATAATTTGAATGGAACTAACATGTACCACATTTTTCTTCTCAGGCAGGCTATTTCCTGAGTAGGTATTAAAATCACTGTGTTTGGGCTTTCTTGTTTCTTTGCTTGTTCTTGTTTGTTATTAATTACGTAGTATGGTCATGGAAATGTCTCTGTGTGTTTATACAGATTTCGTGTGGGTTTTAGCCTTGGCCTTTGGCATTCAGACATCTGTGTATCTACTTGCTATTTATTCATATTCTTCTCTGTGTATACCTACTAGATTTGATAGGAAGTCCCATTAAAAAGAGAGAGAATACAGCTGCCTTTGATACAATACCTGTAGCTTGTCTTATAAAGGTTTTATAAGACTAAATTAAAATTCACGGCAACTAGATATATTTATTAAAATTGTCTCAGCTTTGTTGGCACAAAAACTAAACTCTGGTATGGTTATTGCAGTGTCATTTCTAATTTAGATCATTTTTTTTACTAATTAGTCTTACTTTGTGTACACCCATTCTTCTTAATGAGAGCAGAAAGAGCATTTGCAGCCTACTGAGTCAGCCATCATAATTGTAAGCTTGTTTCAGGCTCTCTCAAACCACAGGTTTTGCTAATATTATAAGCCAATTTAGCAACAAAGCCTTGTTAATAAATATAGTTCAGTAGTGTTTTAAAAGCAGAAGTAAAATGATCAGCTCTTTATGTATCTGTTCTGTGTATAACAGCACAGAAGGTCCTGGTGCAGGAAGATCGTGTGTTGGTGCAGCTGGATCATATGCTGCCCACATTTGCTGATTGTCGTGATGATTTACTGTTGTGACCAAAACTTTTCTGCTTCTGCATACTAGTAACTGTAGGCTATTTGTTTCATTTATGGCCAAAACCATTGGAAACATACTCTAAGGTTATATCTGTACTCGCAAATTTAACGAGTGCCATGGAACTTCCTGGACGTTAGAACTCAATCTTGGTAGATTTAAATTGTTAGAATCATCCTTTACACAGCTTTCCCTTGTTCCCCCGTCATTCCCAGGGGTAGTTCAGACATTACCACCGGCCAGTGGTGCATGCAGAGACCTTAGTTTGGAAACTAAGAAAATGTAATAGTCTGGATCTGATTCATTGTGTGCCAGTGAGTCTTGGTGACAGAGAAGGGTCCTGGGAACACAACGTATTTGTTGATACCAATAGCTTGACAGTCAGAAATATGAACATCATACAATGCATGCAGAAATAGTATTTCTATTTAAATGGATTTGTAGTTGCAGACATAATTCTTCACCTATTGACATAACAACATAAAATTACTTCCTCAACAATGAGGGAGGGAACAAGGAAGAAGGTGGCAGTCAGTCATACAGGTGTCTAACTGCTGCTGTCTTGGTTGAGAGGCTTTACCAGCTCCTCCGGACTTGCCCTTGGGAAGGAAGGACTTGTTAGCACTGATTACTTTATGGCTCTCAGTACTTGATTGGGAGTGGATTACACTGGATTAAAATAATGAATGTCTCTTTACTTTTCAGAACAAAAATGTGAAGCTCATTGGGAATGATAAGGTAAAGACTATTTTAGCCTTACCATAAAATTTACTTTTAATGTTTGTGTGGGAAGAGGGTTGCTGAATGTTTTAGGCAGGCAAGGGTAATGAAGCTGCTTGCTGTATCTGTATAGCTCTTCATAAATTTTTGTTTTAGATTTAAAAACAAATGTTCTCATGAACTGAGAGAGTTTCTGTATTAACTTGTTCTCTTCTGCTCTTTTTTGTATATCAAAAAAAAGTTGAGAAAGTAAGATGTACTTAAGTACTGTACTTAAGTTCTGTACTTAAGTACAGAAAGTACTGATTTTTATACTTACTCTATAATGATATTGTTCCTTTATTCCTGTGTTTACAGGTGAAACAACCTTTTCATTTTACTTATCATAGAATCTGATGGTGGGTTAAACTCGGCTGGATGCCAGGTGCCCACCAGGCCCCTCTGTCACTCCCTCTTCAGCAAAATAAAGGGGGAGAATAAGATGANGCCATACTCAGTGCTGGGAGGCTGCTGGGGAGGGGGGTACTGGCTCCATCTCAGATAGACTCAGTATATCTGAACAGAATCATGATGATGCCTCACAGGTAATGATTATTAATTTCTCAAAGCAAAAAGAAACTTGAACCCTGGCTATAAATGTATTTTTTTGTCTCAGGATTTTTTTCTGCCCCCTGTTGGAACATCAAAGGCTATAGATTTAATTCAATTAGTCTTATTCAATGGATTTTAAATAATCAAGATACTGTTATTAATGAACCTTTCAGCACTAACCATTATCTGAGGGTTATAATTTACTTGCACAAATATTAATTGCATTTCATATTTTTCATTCTTTGTATGGCTCTTCAACTTCTGGAAATTCTCCCCCAATTAAATACTCAACAGAAAACTGTGTGCAGTTTTATATACTGGCATATCAGAAGCTTCTAAAAGGGCAGTGGGGAGCCAGGCATGGGGGTGGGAGAAGAGAAAAAGAATGTGCTGGTTCTGTCCTACATTGACAAAAATGCAAGTAGCAGGAAAGAAAAGCTTCTTATTAATCTAATTCTTATTAACACTGTATACTGTTCAACTAGTACCTGCAAATGAGGCTCCCATAAGAAAAGCCATCATGAAGTAGTGTACTATTAGCCTCGCTACTGAGTTTCTTTCTTCTAGATACAATTATTTCTGTTTAAGTTTTAAAAAGCCGGGGCAGAATTTCCCTCATATATCTGTTTCCTCACAGTAGAATGTTTGTGTGACCTTCCCAGTCACCAAAGAATCTATATATAGGCTGTTCACTGACTCTAACTCAACCTCCCCAGATGATTAATTCCCTGAATTGAGTACAAAGAGAGTCAAGTTACTGTAGATAATTTTTCTTGGCAGAAAATAGGTGCCACAGAAAATAATGCCTAAATCAGTGTCAGTCTGTATATCCCCCAAACTGAATCTGCATAAGTCACAATTTTAAATCACCATCCCTTTCCTCATCTCCAGAGGGGCAGAAAGGAAATCACAGACAACCAAAACAGATTTCTTCTGCATTATTTGCACTGGAGAAAGCTACAAGAAGACAGCACACAGAGTTAAGCTGAGGGAAGTAAAATTTTTGGCCATGGACAGAAAGAGTAGGATAAAGGCTAGAAATGAGTCAGAGATGACACTAAGATAGCAAGCAGTGTTTACAATACTTATAAATTCCTCCCAAATTACAGGATTTTTGTTGGTCTCGTGGTGATCCTGTGAAACTCCAGCCCACTCAGGAATTTCTGTCTGTTTAGTAAAAGTTTCCTCCTCCAAACAGCTCTCACCTTGTGAAATCAGTGAGGAGCCAGGAGACAGAGTTGAGGAGGGGACTGTGCAGGGCAGGAGAAGCAGAAAGGGGACAGAATGGATGCATGAAGAAAAGAGATTCCTTCTGGAGTCAGGGCAGCAGATGTGACTGCTGACAAGTGAAAACTCTGGAAGCTTCAGAGGATGATAACCATAGACCATACTGGATACAAAATAATGTATTCATTAATACAGCACCTCACACATGCCAGGGACAGGGAAAGGCACGGTTCGTTAGGTGCACAAACACATTTTTCTTAAAAATCTCATCACTGGATGGCATCACAATTCATGACTATAGAGGCAAAAATGCTAGATTTGAGCAATGAGGAGAAAAGTGATCAGTAATGGTTTGAGGGAATTTATTAAGGGAAGATGTGATCTTTAGTTTAGACCTGGTAATCTGCCTGGGTAGTAGCCTAGAGATAAAATGAGAAGAGACTAGTTAGAGCTGTACAATACATGAGGGTAATCTGCACAGGAATTAAATCCTTTCAGTTGTCCACATGACGTCAGCCAGAGTAATCTTTTGCAAGATGAAACATGTCATTAAATCTGACAAAATATTACTTTAAAGAGAATTAATAATAAAAAGAAAAGCCCAACAAAAAGCTTATATTGTAAGTAAGGCTCTAAGATTGCTGAATCACAGGTCACGGTTGTATAGTTTTTGCTTGTTTTACACTGAATATGAGGCAAGATCTCTACTGCACCCAAATTAACAAACAGAAAAGAAAATACTGAGACAATGGATTAGGGAAAAAGACAACAAGAACATCAGGAGAGGACAGATTTGCAAAAGCTGCAGATAATGTGACAGAAATTTTATGTAACTGTGTCTAAAAGGCCCCAGTGACACGTAAGGCAATTCTGCATGCATTCTGTGATTCTTTGTGCTGAGCATCTCAAATCTCATATTTGTCGTTAAATAGGTGACTGACCCACAGGAGTGGATTTCCAATAGCAGGCAGTGAATTGCAAATGTACAGAAGACGTGGTTTCCGTGGGGCAGTGTAAATTTTCCTTAGTCTCTATTTCCAAATTACAGAGTTGAAGAGGAACCACAGTACCTCACTGGCACCATGCAAGTGCCCATGGCCCCAGAAAGGAACTGGGAGGTGAAGTCCATCAGGAGAGGCTAAAGCTTGCTTCCTTCTTCATGTAGCTCCCAGTAGATTTGGAGGTGGCTGATGAGACAGTATATGTATGGGTGCCTCTGACAGTATCTAAGCAGCAGAAAAGCTCAAGAAACTGCTGAGATCTTGAGGTCCAGTGAAGAATAAGGAGTTGCTAGAGACTTTGTTCAATCACAGTGACGAAGTAAGAGACAGACTGGAAGCAATTAAATTAAAAATCAGAAGAAGAGGAGCCTTAAACAATGCCCGTAAGCTTTCAACACAAAGATAAAGTAGCTGAAGAGAAGAATGAAAGCAGAGCAGCAATTTATGTTGTGTATGGAGTGATTACAGCACACTTGTGTTGACAGAGGAAGAAACTGGTGAGCAGGGGGAGGCTGGGGTGAAAAGAGTGCTGAAAGGGACTGGGAAGTTTAGGCTGGAAGAAACTGAGTGCTTGGATAGATGGATGGGTTTGGAGTGAAGAAAATGTATTAATTCCCAGTTTCAGTCCTAAAATCGAAAGAAGGAAGGGGCTGGAGAGGAGAAGAAAGTAAGATGTGGTGTACAGTATTGCCCCCTTTTTACCCAGGATGCTGGCAAGATCTTGAGAAGAGAGAAGAGAGTGAAGAGGAAAGAGACTGAAGAGAGGCAGAAGCTAGAAAACTGTCAGTGTTCTCTGCAAAGGTGTCTGGTGATGTGTCAGGAATGTGACTGCAAGCACTGACCTCATAAGGCGTACTGGTCTTTTACTGTATTTTTTCAAAAATCTTGTTTGATGAACATGTATTTCTGCAAACATAATTTGATCAACTCTTGGCATACTAGCAAGCCCACCAACACTGTTAAGGTTTAGTCAAATTAATTTTATCTGCATATTGTGGCTTCAGAGTACTTTGCATAGGGGAAGGTTTCCCAGGCAATTAAACCCGAGCAATTAAGCTGGTGAACAAACGCGCGTTATGCTGCCTAATCTCAGCTGCGAGTGCCCGAGGAGGAAGAGGAAGAGGAGGAGGAGGAGGACGAGGAGGCGGGGGGAAGGCCCGGGCGGCGGGATGCCCCGTCCCGCCGGACGCAGCGGCTGCCGGCGGCGGGGCGTTGCCGCGGCCCCGGGGGAGGCCGCTGCTCTGCGGGGCGGGCACCGCCCCCCGCCCGCTGGTTGGCTGGGGCCAGGCCTTGCACAATCCCGGGGTTTTGCCGTGCGGGAACACCTGGGCCGGCGCGCACCGCCTCCGCCCGCAGAGCGGGTCAGACACGCTTGCACAAGCAGGGCGAGCTCCGGGCCATTGATGCAGTGCCCGCAGCGGGGCCAGCCCCCGCGGCCGGACAGACCCGCACCAGCACCACGGACACTGCCGCGGTCTCCCGGCGGCCCGACGCGGCGGCTGCGAAGGGACCGCGCCGTGGGGCCGGGGCTGCGCCCGCAGCTGCGGCCGCTGTCCGGCGGCTGCCCTCGGCCGTCCCCCGCGGGACGCGGGTCCGTTGGAAGGGGAGAGGGGAGCGCTGCCCGGCTCTGGTCTCGGCCGTGACCGCCTACAATTTGTGTTTACACAGGGCGACTTCCCGGCTCCCAAGTTTAGCGTTGAGATAAAATTTATTGCGGTTATTCTGGGGGAAGAGCTCTGCTGCTGTTGCTGCTCCTGCTGCTGCGAAGGGAACCAGAGGACGAAAACGGGCGGGAGAAGCGGCGGCGGGTCAGAAGGGCACCCGGACTCTTCTTGGATGGTTTTATTTGTCAGCAGCTTGGCAGCACCTCTTACTTTTTGCGATGCTGCTCCTTCCCTTTAAAATAAGTGTTTATCTTTATGCCAGTGTAATAACTCAGAGCTTTATCCCCTAACGAGAGATGAACCACGGCTTAGCCCAGCAAGCCCCGTCAGTTCTCGCGGCGCTCAGCGAGTGGCAACCTTGTGCCCAGGGACTTTCTCTCCTTCCCCAGGTGTCCTGCTGTCCTTGTCCTCGGTGGAGCCCGGTGCCTTTCCACTTCTGTCCCCGCGAGTCCCCGCCTGTCTTGGGCGGTCGCGTACGATTTCTGGTCTCTTTGCTAGGCGATCTGCGGCCGTGACGGTTCCAGCCCGAGGGAGGCGACAGGGCCGGGGGTGCGTGACAGACATCTTGCCACTGAGGTCGTGGCATTTTTCTTTCAAAACGCTGTGATTTTTTTTTTTCCCCGGTTATTTTTGTTATTAGGGCTACACGGGCGCTGGGAGCTGACCTTCGTTTTCTCACTTGCCGCGGGAGCACCCGGCGCACCCCTCCCCGGCCACCCCAGCCTCGGGGCTTTTCCCTCTCCGCCCCCACCCCCGAGCGCTTCCGCCACCGTGCCGCCGGGCGGGCGCCCCCTCCGCTGCCGCGCCGGTCCTGCCTCTCCTCGCGTGACCTTCCCAACATGGCGGCACGGCCTCCCCCTCCTCTTTCCGTCCCGCCGCCGCGAGTGGCCTCCTCGGCGAGGGGGTGGTGGCGGCTGTCAGCCGGGCGGGGCGGGACCCGTCCGGGGGAGCGCGGCGGCGGCGGGAGGAGCGGTCGCGGAGCTGGGCTGGGCCGGGCGGGGCGGGGCGGCCCGGCCCGGCGCCGCACACACTGACAGGCGCTCGGCCAGCAGACGGCGGCCGCGCCGGGGTGCAGGGGCGGTCGAGCACTCTCCCGCCGCCGCAGAGGGAGCCTGGCCGGGAGACGCGGGGCGAGCGGCGCTGGAAAGCCCCGGCCGCCCCCACACCTGTGCCCTCCGGGGGCGGCCAGTGGGTGTAGCCGCCGCCGATCACCTGGGATCCCCGCCCCGTAGCGCCTCCGCCTCCCGTCCTCGCCCGGCCGGGGAAGGCGCCTCTGCGAGCGAGCGAGCGCCGCGCTTCCCTGCGCTCCGGGCGGCCGCGGGCAGCAGGGCCGGGGCCCGCGGGCGAAGCGAGGCGAGAGCTGCGGCTCCGGTGGGGCTCGCCCCCTCCCGGCAGCCGGGGCGAGGCGGGCAGGAGGGCGGCGTCCCCCGGCCGGTGGAGCCTGCGGCGCGGGGCGCTGGAGCCGCGGCAGAATGAACCCCAATGTCACCTACGCCAGTCGCAAGCGGCGGAAACCTGTGCAGAAAATGTAAGCGGCCCCGCGGGGCGGGAGGCGAGAGGGGCCGGGAGAGAGGGAGGCAGGCACCGGCTTCCCGGCGGCTCCCCGTCCTGCCGCGCATCGCGCCCTGGAGGCCCGGCGGGGGAGGCCGGCGGCGCGGTGCAGGGGCGCCCGGGAGAGGTGGTGCCTAGGGCTGCCGGCAGGATTGTTGTTATTTTCAGATTTTTTTTCTTTAAAAATAAATTTTAAAAATAAGGGAGTGTCTGGGTGCGGAGGGTCGCGGCGGTGGAAGGAGGGAGCGGTACCGGCAGCGCCCCGCGGCCGCCTGACCTAAATTGGGAGGCATTTGAGGTGACGGCTCCCCAGCGGCGGCCGCGTTGGCCCCGCCGGTGGGTGCCGCGCCGTGGCGGGCGGGTCCCCGCGTGGTGGCCGCCGCGCTCCCGCCTGCGCGCAGGGCGCTCCGCACCGCGGCTGCCGGGCGCCCAGGTGTCCCTGCGGGGAGCGCGGGATTAGAGCGGCGAAAAGCTCTGGCGGTTCCCCCTGCTCAGGGCTATTTATGGCCTATCCGGGAGGGCTGCACCAGCTTTAACCCTTCGGTATTGCGTTAGATGTTTGTATTTGTTCAGCTCCAGACAAACTCAAGTGCTGCGCACCCGACAAAATAGGCAAAAAAAAAAAAAAAAGAAAAAAAAAAAGTCTGGCCGTGTGGTGGCTTTTTGTTTATTAATTTATCTTTTTAAAAGCCTGGGAACAGTTTAGTACTTGAGTAATTTCGTATTATGCACCTGCTGTAGGTTTGACTCATAGGCTTTGCACGCTCTGCTAAAAGACTGGTCTCATGAGAGTGATTTTTCAGGCTAGAGGAGATGCTTAACTTGCACTTTCAGCTGAAAGTCAAGAATCTAGAGGTCAGAAAAAGTAGCAAAGCTAAATTACTGAGTTGCAAGAAAAATAAGCTAACTGATGCGAAGCTGGAAAAATCCCTGTGTATTTCTGTGGGGTACTTCTGTAAATGTAAAATATCTTCGAAGACTACAAAAGCATTAAAGGAGAGAATGACAAATATTTGATGAAATTCTATTTTGAGTGATATGTTTTAAGATTTATAGCAGACAAGTGTTTTAGGGTCAGGGGGATTAGCTTCAGTGCTTGTTTCTTTAGGGTTGGAGTTAGAGTGAATGCATGTAGATAGCTGGGCTTTTACCCTGCAAATTAACACAGAAAGTCTAAAAATGTATTTAAAAAAAAAAAATCCCTTGCTAGAAGGTACATTCAGTATGAAAGCAGCAGTGTTTCCTTTTTTGACAATTCATGTCCAAACAAAAATGTAGAGGTACTGAATTAAATTCACACTGTAGATCTGGATTTTAAGAATCAAATGAGTGAGCTTTTGTGAACAAATAAAAATGTGTTGGTGATATTTGTAGACTGTTAGTTGCTAAAGGCAAATCTCAAGTTCTGATTGTGAAAGGGTGAGGTGTTCTGCCTTGCTGGTAAGATCACTTAATGTCTGGTGTACTATTAAATTCTGGTTAGTCTTGCTTAGAGGATGTGAAACTTTCTCTTTTATGTTACTGTCGTATCTACATAATTAATCCTTTTCCATGTGTCTCCTTTTTATGTAAGTTGGCCAAGCTTCTCTCATGAGTTGAACTTGAAGCCTTTTTTATTACTAATGGAAATAATTTATCTGCCGAGGGACTTTGTCCTTTAGGACCAAAGGGAGAAGCAAGTGTTTCTTCTTAAAATAAAAATACTCATATTAAAATAGTTTGCTTGTCCATGAATAGAAGTGGAGGCTGATTATTAACCTGCCTTGCTTGGGTTAATAGAAATTATTTTCATGCAAGATTAATTTATCTTTCATGTGTTACTTATTTGTTTCTTTTCTTCTCATAATGGCTATGCCTGTTGGTTGCTTCTTCTGTTAGACCAACCTTACAGAACATTGCCAGTGGGTCAGAGGGCTCCGGTTCCTCACATAACTAGTTATAAACCGTATCTTTAGGCCAAAAAAAGTGAGAGAAGCAATAAGCTTTTGTAACTGACTGGGGGAGGGAGGGAAGGTGTACTTGCTGCTGTCTAATAAAGATTTTAAACTTTATGAACAGTTCCAGTGTTGTGTTTTCTTGTCCTATGGTTTAACATTACCGTGATTTTAATCCATTTGGAGTTGATATTTCTGTCGCCCAGTGGAATTCACAGCTCTTAGGAAAAAAAAAAGAAAAATTGAAAAATGGAAAAGGTGATACATTGTGGGGACTAGTATCTATTACAGAAGATGTTTTTTCCATAGATAGTTCTTTAGTTCTTCTAATGTTTTATTTGCCATATATGTAACTCTGAATGGAGCGTGATAATTGGTAACCTATGTCAATAGGCAGCTAGTGTATAGAAAAGGAAGAAGCTATTCTTATAAAGCCATAGTTGCCATGGAAAAAATGAAGTAGAAGAAATACTTCTTGCCTCAGGTGCAAATAACTCATTAAAGCCATGGTGATAACTCAAAACCAGTTTAGAAAACTTCCCCTGGAACTCCCCATTTTTGTTATGTGCCATGTGAAGGACTGAACTTGAGAGAGGATCTTGGGCTATTGCCTGACAGAGTCGAGTGTAGAAATGTGGTTTTTTTATTCAGTAGGAATTGCAGTATCATAGCAGAAAAAGAAGAGCAATCATGGAGGAACTTAATAGGCAGCTGTTCCTGCAGTTCATCTTGTTATCTTGTCAGCTAAAAAAAAAAAAAAAGCCTGCTAAACCTTATGCACTCCAATCGCATGTAATATGCTGCGGAAATCACTTTCTTAAAACCTTGGAGCCTTGAAGTTTCCTCCTTGTTTCTGTTTGAACACTGCGAGTCCCCCTGGTGGCAGTGCCTCCGTGGGGTGTCCGCTCCCCGCTGAAACCTGGGGAGCAGTGGGTGGCCTCTGCTTTTTGTTTGTTTGTTTTTTAAAGTCTTGTATTCCTTTTCTCAAGTGATTGTTAACTACACTGCTGAATTAATACACTAGTATTGTAGTAGGAAGGATAAAATGCAAATTTTATGGCAGTAGGGTTTACTGTAGATAGATTCCAACATTAGGTGAAGGATTGTAGTTTTTACCATTTTCTGCCTACTAGGATGTGCCTTATTTTTTTTTCTTTGTTTTTTTTTTTTTTTCGGTGTTTGGGTAGGAATTGTTTTGCATAGCTGGATAAATGTAATAGAGAAGGAAGCGGGTAGGGAGGTCTGAGTGTTTCATAGTATGCAGGCGCAGAAAGTATAATGGCATGTTTTTTTAGCAGACTGTGTAAGATGTTATGGTATGGTTTTGTTCTGTGTTAGTTTAGATGTATTTATGATATTAAGTACTCCACAGTAAAATGTTTGACTGGCTGATCCTTAATTATGAGTAGATGTAGTAATTTTAGAAGGCAGTACAGAGATAATTTATAAAATGAAATTATTTATGTATTCTGTCAAGGCAAACAAGAAGTGCCAGAACAAGCTTTCAAAATGGAAGTTAATCAGAAAATAAAAATAATACTTAAGATTCCTTTGGGTAAGGCAGTGTCTGCTACAAGCAACAGTTTGCACCTCTTATTTGAAATGGAGGCAATAAAGCTATTATCATATGTAAAATAAACTGATTATGTGTAAATGATATCCTTGCCAGTCTTGGGGTACCTGTATGTTAGAGGTAGACTGCTACTTAAAATTCGCTGGTTTTAAAAGTTTGTGGTTTTTTTGGTTGGTTGGTTTTTGGTCAATGCTTCTTGCAAAGGTATACTTTCTAAAAAGAGAATCTGCAGCAAATGGAGATACACTGACCATGTTATCAGCATTTGTCTATAGGAACATACTTTTTTTTTTCCTCTTTCCGAATAGCCTTGGCTTGTCATCTTAAACAATAATAAAATCTGTTAAACCTGTGTGAAACTTTCATTCTTGATTGCTGTTCTGGCTGTCTCTTATCACTCTGGTGGAGTCCTTCATACACCGAAACAACCTGAGCAAACTAAAATTCTGTTTACTACGGGAGGACAGGCAGTTACCCGGTGTCTGAAGAGTAGCACACTGCTGATTGAGGTTTTTAGAAAAACAGCTTTCTCCCTTCAGCAGCCTAAATCCTTGCTGGTTTCATTGCCTGCTGAGGGAGCCACTGGAAACAGTCTCTTGCCCCTTCAAGACAGGTTGACAACAACTTCTGTTCCGAGAGGTTGATTGTCTGTGTCATATCTGTTACTTCCAAGGAAATGTTCAGCTGAATTTTCCATGGCTTCAGTGTGGGAAATAAGAGTAAATGCTCAGAAGTGTTTTTCAGTTGCTAAACAAAATAGGGAATTTTGGAGGACGTCACCTGTTGTAATACTTGATTAGTGGTAAGTGATGCATTTCGTATACCTGATCTACATTGAATTAAATAATATTTGTAAGAATAACATATATTATTGCATGGAGTATTAGGTATGGGATGAAAAATACCCCTAGCTGAACAGATTACATCTATTGGCCAGGTGACATATATGTTCTTCCTTATGTCCCTTTTTCGTAAGGAATAAAATGTTTCTGGTAAACTTCTGATCAGTGTTTTTTAACATGCTGCTGTATCTTTACTGCTCTTTTTGCCCATTCTTTTATTTCCTGACTTCATTTCACACTTTGTTCTTGTTAATAAGGTATCATGCTTTTCAGTGCTTGGTTGTTTTTTTTCTTCTTTCCAAAATTTTTGTTGTCATATTATGAACAAAAGAAATCTGTGCTTTATTACAATTTTCTCAATTATTTAATTTTCCCTTTAAAAAAGACAAATTAGTATGTAAATACTGAAATTTATTTTGGCCTTTTGTTAATAATTAAGATTCAGGTACTTGTGCGCTTTCCTTTTAATAATTTAGTGTTCCTAATGTCTGTGAAGGCACACATGGTAAGCGTGTGTAATGAAAACTTGTGATTAAGCAGTCTGTAGCAGAGCTGTGAAAATACTAGTCAGCTAACGTTATGGTGGCAAATCCTTTAGAATTGTTAAAACAAGAATTTAGAGTGCTTGCTTGTCTTGCAGCTGTTGGGTGATAAGGGTTGTAATGCAGTTCAGAGGCACTGGGTGTACAGAGACCTCTGGCCAGTGATTAGGGAATTCAGATTTGCTGTGAAAGGTGAAAGATGAAGAACTGAAAGAGCAGCTTAAACTCCATTCCCTGCTTTAGTCTTTTTTTCTTTTTTCCTCTTAAATAAAACACTTGCATGGATTTAATCTTGATATAGCACGTAACTTTCCTTGAAGATAATTTTCTGCAACGCAGCTAGGGCTGTCTTTAGCATCAAGGGCTTACATAAGTGGATGGAAAATGGTTTAGCTTGCTACTTATGCCCCTGGCATTTCCGCCCTTATTCCCTTCATCGCTGAAGGATTCAGTTTTTTATATAACGGATTTGAGTTGGGTGACAAAGGGAAAAATTAAGGAATGTCAGAGGAAAAAAACATGGTAAGATTTATGCTGAAATTAATAGTAACTTAATATTCAGAATTGTATGTTTTAGAAACATTTAGAAAATCCTTATGCTTTGAACTAGTTAGAAGTAAAAAAAAAAAATTAGAAAGTAAAGCAAAACCAACTAGATCTAACTAACAACATGATGACATAACTGCGCTGTTGCATGTAGTTTCAACTAACTTTTCAAATTGCTTACAGAAGTTTTAACCAAGGTGGAAGACAGTTGTGAACATAGAAGAGTCTGGCATTTAATGCTGATTTATTTCTGAAGGAGTGTTTGTTGTGAACAGTTTTCATGGGGATCTTTGCCTTTTGGAAGCAGCCCTGTTGGATTTCATAGTAGTGAGCTGTTTACTGATTGTTATGCAACTGTTATCTGCCTAAATTTTGGATTTTATTATTCTGTTTCTTCCTTTATGGCAGTTTAATACACAAAAAATATTTATGAAGTAACTTTTAATGTTACTGGTAGTGTTTGGTGAGTCAGAACTTAATTTATTCTATTAGGGCTATGTTTAAATTCTGTTAACCATATGGTTTGTACAAAGTGAGTATTCTGCCAGAACAGAATGTGAAGAAAGCTTTACTAAATTATATAAATTTAATAATCACTTGGGCATATGGTGAGCTGCAAGGTCTCAAAGTCAGGGCTTGTGAATGAAGCACACATCTAACCAAACATTTAGTTTGTCATCCATTGCAGTTGATGATGAACTTACTTTTTTCTTGATTCATCCCTTTTCCCCACTTTTCCAAGTTTGTAGTATGAAGATCTACTAGAATTGTGTCCTAGGCAATCTTTACTCTGAAGCAAGTTAACTTTATCCATCTGTGGAGTAAGTAGTTGCTGCTGATATATTATGTTTCTGTGTGTTAACAACACTTTATATTAAGTCATCTTCAAGTTTCCAGGCTGCACATAAGGAGCATGCCTCCGTTCATGTGCAAAAGGGCAGCTGCAGTGCTAGGGAACAGGCAGCCAGACTGAACTGCAAGTTTTTGACAAGTGATGCATGAGTAAACGATGCCTGTAAAAAGAAGGGCTTAAATTTAAACCAACAAGAAGTGTAGTTGAAACATAAAGGAAAAAACAAGTTAAAAATAGTAATGTCCACTGTATCACTACTTATTTGACTGGAAATACATGATGAAATTATTTTTCAGTGTGGTTTACTTTCTACAGTGGCAAAAATAACTATTGGAGCTTTTGCAACTTCTCATTGTAAAATTGACATAAATAAAATAAAGCTTGGAAGCGGACTAAATGAAATACTGAAGAAATTAACTGCTGAAAGTCTTTATGTTCAGTCTTTTTGCGAGTGATGCATCTTGCAGAACCAGCGTTCCCATGAGAGCAGCACAAATTGATAACTGCTACAGACTTCAAGGAGAAATGCAATACTGGAAAAGTGAGAATGGATCATTCTTTAATTAGAAAACTGGTTAATAAATATCATAATATGTACTAGGGCTTGTGCAGACAAATTATTTGCTTTCAGTATGGGCTTGTACTTTGAATTCTAATTCAAATGAGTAGGGGTTTAAACCTGTTGCTTACCTGGGAAGGTGTGGGTATCCAAGTATCTTGAATTTGAGCTCAGGGTGAATATGAATGGAAAATAGCAAGTTTACAAAGACTTTAAGTAATTCATAATAGAAAGCTTTTAAAAATGTACTTTTTGAGGTATAAAGGCATGCCTTCATCATACCATACTTAAATGAAATGTCTTCAGCTGAGAGGTGATGTAGAGGATGAGCTGAGCGGTGTTTACTACAAAGGCTTTACTTGCTGACTGAGCTGTATCTCATTTTCTTAGGCACTTTTGGATGCCTTGTCTAGCAAGTTACTAAATCTTTTGTTGTATTCAATTGACTATAGCCTGTTCCAAATGTTGACAAGAATTAAGGACACCTGTGAAAAATGTAATTAAAAAGTGTACTGTCAAATGCATTTGTACACAAATATTGCTAACCTCTTTATTTGTCATATGAACATTTGGAACAATTCAAGTGACATTTGTGTGAAAGTGTAGGAAGCTTTTTATAAAAAACACTGAATTGCAAAGGTTTCAAATGTTTATTACATTAATAAATTATTACATTAAATAATACCTAACTGCTTCATTTAACGGTTGTGTGTGTTTGGGGGGGGGAGTT
>VZTO01008879.1:11894-69462 GCA_013400615.1 Syrrhaptes paradoxus | reverse complement strand
GGCAAGGCATGCAGTTCATCCTGCAGTAAATTGTACTGGGAAATCAGAAGAATTTCTGCCTTGGTAATGAAACTGTATTCAATAATTGAAGCATCCAGGATATGGCCCACAAATTTTAGGATAAATTAGCATCATAATCTATCTAAATCATACATTGTGAGTAAATTAGCTGACACTGTAATAATCTCCTTTTGATGCCTGTATATAACTCCTGTTAATATTAACGGAGGTTACTACAGTACAGAGAGGGAGGATGAGATTACTGTCTCAAGGAATTGAGAAAGAAATGAAATGTTGAAATTGATCAAAGAAATTTGGCCCAAGCTTATAAACGTCTGAAGTTATGAATAGATCTTGTTAAATTAAATTTCCAACTGCAGCCTAAAAGTAATTAGGGAATCTATTTGCATTAGTAGCTGTTTACAGTTGTTTTTCATTTGTTATATAAAATTACTGGCATTACTATAAGGTTGGCTATCTTGCAGAAGACATCTACAGGAACACATTTTTTGAGAGTAATGTGCTGAACTGCTTTAAGTCATTATGTTAATCACTAAACCCAAAGATGAAATTACGTTCCCACTCTCCTATTGGTGTTCACTTTTAAGAAATCCAATTAATCTAATTTAAACTGATCTCTTATTTACTGATGGTAAATGTAACAATGAAGTCTCGTAAGAGCAGGTTAGAAAATTTCCTTAGTGCACAGCAGTCTTTTACAGTGAAATTTTAACATTTCAGAATTCTGTTTCAAACAGGACTATTGTATTCCCAGAAAAATCTCTGTACAAGGACAAATGCCAACTATTTCTCAGGTGCTTTAAGGTGCACTTCAAGGAGACTGGATGCCTGAAGGAAGGACAAACTCTTCAGCATTTGTCTCACAGGCTGCAGCATGTTGTAGGAAAACAGCTGGTTGTAAGGAAGGACATTCCCAAGTTGTTTTGTTCAGATTTTGCATTCTCGGACATCCTGGAGGTTGCAAGTTTCTGAATTTCATGTGAAACCCCTAACAATAGTCACCAGTGAATCTACTACCTTGATTTATTGTGACTTTTTGAAAAAGGAATCTCTTTTATAAAAGAAACACGTTTTTGACACCAGTTGTGAATTAGAGCTAATTAATAGCAGTAAGCTATCAGATAACCTCCTGCTCAGAAGCCTGTGCTTAGGGATAGTTCTTTGCACACAGGTCTTCCCAAGAAGTCTGACACTGTCACGGCATGCTTATTCCTTAGAGTCTCTCACACTGACATCTAAAATGGGTCAAGTAAGCAGGGACAGAATGTGTGGGATTATTTTGGTGTAGAGTCAACAAATGGATCCCTGTCTCAAGGAATCTTGCACATGCTAGAGCTTTTTAGTGACTGGAAACATCTTTTAGAACGAAAGGGCAGTACGAGCAGGTAAGAAAAGCCCCAATCAGCAAAGCACTAACCTGAGCAAGATATGTATGGCATACTGATATGTTTGTCCTTCTCAATTAAAGGTGGAGACAATTGGAGATGCCTATATGGTAGTAGGTGGCGTTCCAGTGCCTGTACCCACTCATGCTGAGCGAGTTGCTAACTTTGCCTTGGGGATGATAATAGCAGCTAAAGGAGTACAGAACCCAGTTTCTGGAAATCCTATCCAAGTAAGCTGTGAATGCAAAGATGCATGTGTGTCTGTCTGCTTCTTCTTCTGCCTCTCTGTGTGGATATTTGTATTTTACTGTGTGTTAGGATGAACTGTAAGGTGTCTGGATAGCATTAGGAAAGATGTTAAATAAATAACAAGTGACATTCTTGGGGGGTGTTTTATGTCTTTATAAAGATTAGAGTTGGGATCCATACAGGTCCTGTCTTGGCTGGAGTTGTTGGAGAAAAGATGCCTCGTTATTGCTTGTTTGGAGACACGGTGAATATAGCTTCCCGCATGGAGAGTCATGGTGTTCCAAGTAAAATTCATCTAAGCTCCAGTGCCTATCAGTGAGTAACTATGATGGAAACTTTGCCTGTTAAAAGCTGTGCTGAAAAACACTGCCTTGGCAGCTGCAGCTTTCAGATGTAGATGATGCTGTCTTTAGTCACTGATTTATGCAGCTTACTTATAAAGAAAAAATCACTGCTTGCCAAGAGATTTATTTGTTCTGTTTATTTCAAATGCCCTTGTATATGGAGGCAGAGGTTTGAGAGTCTTGATCCTAGACAGCAATACATGGGTAAAAAATAATTGTGATAGCTTATTTGGAATTACCAGTAGAGTGATGTAGATGCTAGAAAGATGGTCAGAACATTTCATTTGACATCCTGCATAAAAAAAGCTTTAATACCTCTGACTGAGGACAATAATTTCTGGCAAAGTTTTTATTTGTATTTACTAGGGAGTAACTGCATAAACCACTATCCTGTTCATGCTGTGGGAAATTTACTTTCCTGAAACTCATGTCAATAAAAATTAAATAGTACATTTTCAAGAATTTTATGTATCCATAAAATATGTATGCAAGAGTTAGAAGGGAAGACATCCTACAAAGGAGGAGTACAAATACATTGTCTAGGCACATAGGAATGATGTCAGGAAAGCCAGAGCTCAACTAGCATTGAAATAGGCAAAGAAGATTCAAAAGCAATGAGGAGCTTCTGCTATGTTAGCAGGAAAGTATAAATGGAAACATGGGCCTGCTGTGGCAGATGATTTAGTGTCAGTGCCCTAAATAAAGGCTTAGTTACTCATGGCCTCTCCTGCCTCAGTCTGCACTGACAAGGTCTTCAAGGTCCCTGCACCTTGAGTCAGGGTTCAAGGAGTAGGTGAAGTACTAGTGTTGGAAGAGGATCAGGTCAGGGATCTTTTGACGATCTCAGTCAATAGAAGTGTGTGGGAGCAGACGGGATGCCTCCAAGGGTAACAAGAGAGCTGGGTGATGGTGTTATGGTTCTGCTGACTGTCACCTTTGAAAAATCATGAAGATCAGCATTCTAGCAACTGAAGAAAGCCAGATGTTATGCCAATATGGATAAAGAGCAAGGAGGACAGGCTGGGGAACTATAGGCTGCTCAGCCTCATGTCAGCCCCAGTGAAAATCAAATCCTCTTGGAAGCCATTTTTGGACACATGACGAAGGCAATTGGGAATGGCCAGTCTGGATTTACTGAGAGTAAATAGTGCTTGACAAACCTGATTGCCTGATGAAATGACTTGAGATAGTTCTATCTAACTGATATTGGCTGCCTTATTTCTTAATTTCTATTTACTGATTAGTGAGAACCCTCCACCATATTGAAGTATTTGACTATGTGACCCATTGATTTTTGATCCGGCTGCACACGTAAAGCTATAAAAGCAAAGCAGACAAACAGTTGAAACAAACCTTCAGTTGTTCACAGATCAATACTATTTTTCCCCAAACTGTTGTGATTTGATTGCTTATATTGCAATAGCTCTTCTAAAACATCAGTGTCATTTTTGCTAATCATATGGAATTTTCATCTGTCACTTTGCTTCTGGTATTTTAGATGCCTAAAATACAAGAATTTTGAGATCACTGAAAGAGGAGAAATAGAAGTGAAAGGCAAAGGGAAGATGCACACATACTTCCTCATTAGAAATAAAACTGCAACCGAGAATGAGATTATGGGAAGGCCAATGAAAGACTTGGATTCTGGCCATGAATCTGTTCAGTCATTACAAGAAGGTAGGACTGAAACAATACCAAGTTGTCCTCAGCAAGGTAGAGTCAACTTGATGTATCTTTCCCTCCTTAAACAAATGAATGTTAATACAACTCAATTAAATAGCTTTTTCTGTTCTTTTTTCAGTTACTCAGACTCAGCTAGAGAAGGACCAACCTCCAGCCATTGCTATGAAGTATATTGATGGCCCCACAGATGCACAAAACAGCCTCAGACGAGGAAATGAAGCGAAAATTGCAAATTTAACAGGTATTTTAGTTACCATCTAGCAAAGACAATAGCTTCACCTTTCAGCTTTATTGTATTCCTCTTCTGAATAACCCCCGTTTTACTCAAGCCAGAAATTCCTGCCAGTGTATCTACATTGGTTAAACTGACCATTCTGCACAGTGTTTAGGGCCAAACAAATTCACCTTCAGAACCATTCCAACTTTTACTTGTGTGCTAGGAAGAAAGCGTAGCTGTCAAACCCCAGAGTCCTTCTGGCAGTGCAAACAGAACAGATAGAAGTTAGACAGCTCTTCACACGGCCAGACCCCATTGTTCATGTACTCCTCTTTTGCTAGAAAAGCTGCCCTTGTGATTTGGGGAAGCCCTTACCAACTCAAGCCTGAGAGAGAGCGAGACCTCACTGGCTATGCAGCCTGGCCATCCTCAAGCCAGTCTCCTGCAGGAGAGACTGAGATCTAATATAATATAACAGAGAAGGATCTATTGCCATGCCCATGTTGTACAACTGAAGTTCATTCTGCTTTGAAGTAGCTGATACCGAAAGAGAGATAATGGATTTGATGCCTAGTCTAATCTAAAGCCGTCTTGGAATTCTATTTGTGTATTTTGGGGATTTATACAGAGTAAATATGTTGTCACTGATTTCTAGAAAATCTTTTACTCCCTGCTTAGACATGGTAGTCAGTTTAGTATATGGTGTGCTGACAAACAGAAGCCTTTATGGTCATTAAAAACTCATGCTGAAGGAGTGTTTCCTTTCAGGCAAAACTTACAATTCCAGAAGCGATGGGAGTCTCCATGGCAACCAGCATGCAGATGATGGTCCTTGTCCTCTAAACCAGAGAAGAGTCAAACCTGCTACTGAAGAGCCACAGATTAGAAATGTTCGGTCTAATTTTTGCACTTTACTCTAAGTTTCTTACTTTTTAGGGGAGGTTTAGATTGGATATTAGGAAAGATTTTTTCGCTGAAAGGGTTGTCAAGCACTGGAACAGGCTGCCCAGGGAAGGGGTAGAGTCACCTTCCCTGGACGTATTTAAAAGACATGTAGATGTGGTGCTAAGGGACGTGGTTTAGTGGTGGACTTGGCAGTGTTAGGTTAATGGTTGGACTTGATTGTCTTAAATGTCTTTTCCAATCTAACCGATTCCAAGTTCCAATTTTTTTTTCCCCCAGGTTAAGCCTATTCAATTAACAGAAGCAAACATTCTCTTCCAATTCTAAGTTTTAGCAATTTTATTATGATTTAGTGCATTTTACTGTTATGGGACTAATTTTTTTATACCAAGTACCACATGATTTTGTAAAAAGAAAAAAAAATTAAAAAGACATTTCATCACAGTTTCCAGAACAAAGAAAACAATGGAGGATTGTTTTTTAATCAATCTACACGTGTTGTATAATACTCCTCCTGGAGAAGGAAGCCACTGCAAGATTCTTTGAAGATGTATTTTTCAGCCTCTGCCATGTCTTCGAATATCCCTACGTAAAAAAATAACTTTTTGGTATCTCATGCAGCAATCAAGAAAGGGTGACTCATCCAGCTAGAAATATTCCTACTCAGATGAGCACTTGCCGTGAAAGAAACATTCCCCGAAGTGACCATCTGTCTTGACTTCAGCACAGCCAACAACTTCCCTGGGTAAGGTTAGTGGAGTTTGATCAACATTTAACTGCAGTGACAGTTTGATCTCCTAACAAGTCTTTTGTTGGGTGAAGGCACTATGCAGTAGAAGTGCAGAACAGATGCAGTCTGTGTTTTTCCATCCTGAAGAGACATGAACGTAGTGGAATTACATAGCATCCGATTCATCCCAACACTGAGGGCTGTTCAAGGCCTATGAACTATTTGAAGATGTTCAAATGAGTTGTAAGTTTATTTCCCATTTTCTCACCCCAGCTAAACAAAAATAAGGTTTCAGGACTACAGGGGGAGCCTGTCAGTGTTGTAATTAGTGTTGTTAACATCACTGAAAATAACAGTGTTAAATATGAACACCACTTACCTGGTGTCAGAGGCTCCTCAGATAAATTACTTCCATGCTGATGTATATTCTTAGACTATATCTGATCAGAAATGGCAGAGAAAAATTGAAGTTCTCTTGTCAGGGGTTTAAGATGTAAGAGCAACAATGCAATGGATATAAATGTTGTGGACAACCTGGCACACCATAAATTGTCCTCTCACTCCTGTAAATGGAGCTTGGAGGAGGTGGAATGTGCTTGTGCTGGGTGACTTTGACAGGAGATGCACCCCACACACCAATTGATTACCTTTGGGCGTGGATTTGTTGTCTAAGGATGCAAGCATGAGACCCATTTGAACTTTGAGCAAAAACTCACTGGAGAAGATGATTACTCCTCTGTTACAGTCTGGAGCATCACACTTCCACCTCCGAGTCTGCACCAAAAGCGAGGATCTTTAAAAACCAGGCAGAGGTAAGACTGACAAAAGGCATCTCCTCCTCTCTATAGCAAAGTAAGATGAAATTTCACCTGGTTGGATTTTTTTTTAATAAATCTCTGAGAGGGTAGCTCCTTTGGGTGTGTTATGCTTCTCTCTGTATTAGCAAGTACTGCAGACCCATAGGGGAGGATGTGCAGAGCAAAACCATGAGAGCTGTTATCCACACTGTAGGTATCCGGAGGGGCTGCTAGTGTCGGCAACAATGTAAATGTGAAGTTACAGTTAAATTGGTACTTTCACAGTTAAATTGGTACTTTCGCACTGACTAGCAATGCTGATGGGATGGAGAACGTATCATTTAACAAATGTCAGTGCTGAACTCCATCTGTTTTGGCATTCGCTATGGACATACAAAGCCACTTAGCACAAGTGTGACACTGGAGCATAATCTCTTGGTGGCCAGCGCTAAAGCAGGAGGGAACCTCTCGCTGTTTCAGCTGCTCTCGTGGTCCTGTACCTGGGTAGCTCCTTTGGGTGTGCCACCTCTCTGAAAGGAAGAATTTCCATTTGGAAATTGTCCAACAAGCCTGGCCATCAGTGAATAGGGTTTAGTATATATTCCAGGGTTTAATACAGATGTATTCCAGAGTGGTTCTAGGTAGAAGCCCAGAGCTCTTCTGAACTTGTATGGATCCTCTTAGGAAGAAGAAAGAAAAGGACCGTGGCTTAATTGCTGCCTGCATCTCTCTGTCCAAATTTTAACACTTGCTTTGCTTACACCCACCATTTTTTGCATTGAACAATCTATGAATGTTTAATATTGGAATGTTTTAATTGCCAGTAAGTGCGCCATGGTAAGTTACTTCATGCTGTACTGTGGTAAAACTGATGTGCTCTGTGGTTTCGCTGTCACCTCTGCTACCATCTGGTTCTCTTGGAGATGCAGAATTAGGTCAAATCTGCACAACTGCTGTTAAAAGTTTGTGTGCCTGTGCGTCATCATGTGTTATTAGATCTGTGGGCACTGCTAAAGACTGCAAAAATATCAATAAAAAATAAATCTTTCCATTAATATACTGACTGTCATTTGTCAATGACTATTTTGATTCCTTTCCCACTTTTCCCTTCCACCTCCTCTGTTCTTTGTCCCTATAATTATACAAAAATTTAAGACCATTATACTTCTAATAAATGTCCAGTGAGTTTAATTTCTTGACTCTACACAAATTTATATGTATTTGTGTGACATCAGAATCAGCAGCCCACTGCATCTGACATTGTCATATGCTTACTAATATGCAGTCCTAGTGTCAGTGACCTGTCTACATTGAACTGACACAAAAAGGGTGGGAGAAGGGAATTACTGCTGCTGCTTCATGGAAGCTGAGGCTTAGAAAACTTCAATGGTTGAGACTTTTGAAAGCTGTATAAAGCATATGGATTCCCAAATCCCATTAAATGTGGTGTTCAAGCATGGATTGTCAAAAGCTTGAGCACCTTAAAGGTCAAGGGGCCGGATTTTCAAAGATGTTTGTTATTATTTTGCTAAGTGAAATCAACTGGATTTAGGTACTTAACTGAACACATGTGCAGTGTCTAGTTTCTGACAATGAAGCTTTCTTTAAAACATTGAAAAAGGACTTCCCTGTAAATGCCTTCTAAAATGAGCTGTTCAGTAAACTTTCCAGACTGCAACCTCATTCACTGGGAGTCATCGATTCATTACTTCTGACATTACAATGCAGCTCTGTATGGACCCAAGCTGAACGTTAAAATCCACAAATAAAATAGCAGTGAAATGGAAATTATTACTTCATTGGTGAGGATATATTAAAAATGTACTTGAATATACACAACACTGTGAATTTCAAAATGAAAAAAGGAGCACAGATTTTTATACATGTACGCAACACCACGGAAAATCCAGAAGGGATTTTTTCCCACCAGGTCTCTGCTTCTGCTTTCAAAAGCTCAAGTGTTTAAGAGTAGGCAATGAGATTAGAATCTTCCTTACAGTTATTGGTACAAACATCTCCTGTTCAGGCATTCTCTGTGCAGTATCCCATCAGCAGTGCTACCTGTACATAGAGAAATAGCAGTGTGAAGCATTTTTAGTCCATAAATGCTTGTAATCAAAAGAAACCTGTGGGACATTATCTTTACTCATATGATTAGACCTAGCAGGTACTTCTCATTTTTTACAAGTGGTTTGTAGTTCTATCTCACATTTCTTTTGCATCTGTTTGCTGAACTTCTGCTAATGATTCTTGAGCTCAGAAGATATTCCTGAAAAATTCTGATATTCAAAATTCTTCCTATTTTGACCTGGTGTATGGTCTCTAGTCTCTGGCCAGATGAGCACACCAGGTCAGAAGCAGATTTGCAGTCACATTTGCGTACTGACTGGTACTTCTTTGCCTGTGAGCTCCCTTATTTCTGTGAGCTTCCACCCTTGGACGTGAATTCAAAAGGGGCACAAACAGTCATTGCCAAGCTTTTCAGAAATCCAGAGTAATTTTAAGAGGGTTTTACAGAGCCATTTAACTTTGCTGTATTAGTATTGTGAAGTCTTAAAGTTTCACATAAGGAGGAAACTTCACAGGCTCTTCAAGAGCTCTTCTTTTGTAATTTACATCCAATACCTTTCTGGCAAGGGAATCGGCAAACACAGTTTCGTTTTTTTTGTAACAAACACATAAAAAATCAGCTTCAACACCCCGATCGCAGCAGTCCTAAGGTAAGGGGTCATCCTTGAGACATGTTGCGCAGAAGCTACTTTGTGGAGGTACCTTTGCTATCATGTGGCTTCATCACGGCGTTCAGGCTTCCAGCTGGCTTTGTCGTGGGTTCCATTTCCTCGCTAAACATCGGGCCAGTGACCCGAAACACAGGCTGGGTGATCCTCTGCAGGCACCCTGCCAAAGCGTTTTGCAGGAAAGGAACCTGACACATAGCTGTCATTTAAGGCCAATTTATCTAAGGAATCAATGGGGCTTTAAAAATTCACCAGCTCACATATCCTTTTCAGTGATGGTGGTTAACTGCTTTGTGCTCTGATTTTGTGGGCTTTTGAGGAAACCTTGCTTTTCAGCGTATGATGATGTATCCGTTGGTAAGAGGAAACTAACGGCCTTTACTTTACTCCTAGAGAAAAATGAGAAAGCATTATGAGAATTACAAATTTATAAAATGTGCAAAAAATCCTTAAAAAAGTCCACCCTAGCATGCAAAAAGTAAATGCTTTCAGCACTTGGACACTGCACGGAGGATTTAATGCCTCTTGGGACAGGCATCTGTCTCCCATCATTAGGTCTTCCCAATTGTCCAAGCATCGTGTGTCTGCCTGTCTGTCTCTCTGCTGGAAGCATCTGCCTTGTTCTGTCAAGCCTCACCTCTATCGGTGCCTGATGCATACATACAAAGCGGTGCATGTACAGAGCCCTTAGTGTTCATGGGCACCCAGATAGACCCAGGGGTCCCTCAGTGGCTTTGTGTTCACATGCATCAGCACCCAGCTGCTGCAAGAGGGTGGAGAGCAGTGGTTTGCAAGCCGTGAGTGTGCACATGGTAAATGACACTGGCTGTGAAAGCAGAGGGATAAACATGCTTCTTTATCTGTCCCAAACCTGGTTGGTTTAGCAAGTAAATGGACTGGGCTTTGCAGAGCTTGGGTTTTTGTTCTGACTGTCCCCTGTAATTGCTGTCAGCTTGCTCAGGTGTCTGAGGAGCACAAGAAAGGAAAATAATGAAGCTATGAAAGTGTTTATCGGTCATTACTGGGAGTGTCCTGCAGGTCAGAGGACCTCTGCCATTTCCTTGCTCCTTCTCACCTGACAGTTAGACCCACTGGAATGTGAAACCGTCCAGCCTGAACACCCCAGTGGTGACATTTGCACCAAACGAGCCTTTTACCTTTTGTAATTTTACTATAATAGCTCTGAAAACAGCTCTCAGCCTCTCTTATCCTACCTAACGTATTCAAATATTTAGTCTTTTTTTTCATTTACCAAAAAAATGGGAATCACATGGTATAAATAATGCTTTAGCACATATGAAAGTGTTCTAGACATGCAAATTAGTGATGATTTGTTAGTAGTGCTCTTATTTTATTACTTGGATGCAACTGCACTGTAGATAAATCCAGCTTCTACGGCATTAATTTTAAAGCAAAAATATTCAGCATCACATACAGAATTATAGCTTTGGAGCATAATGTGAGAAAACTACAATAAACAAATAGGAAAACCTGACATAAACCAGCATGCTGGGAAGCAAAAATGTCATCACTGTAAAAGATGAAGCTTAATTAGCTTGCTGACCTCCTTGCCGCAAATTATCCTATGAGTTAAAAGCTTACTAAGATTGCTGTCAGTGTTAGACCTTAGTGCTTGTAACAGAAACATCCACCATTATATATATTAATATATTAAATATATTAAACTTTTTTTTAGCATAAGAAACACAAAGCTTCGTCCTTCAGGATATCACCAGGCAAGAAGCTCTTTCCATGCCCATTTCTTCTGCTACAGCAGCTGACACTGAGCGGAGATGAGTCACAGTGCCACATGCACTGCTGTTCAGAGCTAACCAGGCAGCTCTAAAGACAGCGATAAAACAACCAGCACCGTTCCTTTGGCCGCTCGGTAACTGGTGCTTTTAAACCTGTAGGTCCCCAGGCACTAGTTGTAACAGATCTACATTGCTATTTCGATTGCTTTGAAAGCTCTCTTTCCCCATAGAAGACAGCAGCAGCATTTGCCATTGCTGTTCCTGCTCTTGCACCCTGTGTTTCCTTGCACACACATGCACGCACGCGCGCGCACACACACACACACACTTTCCAAGGGAGGCAGGTCGGGGCAAAGCTCTCAGAAGCATTATGTGCACTGAGAATCTTCAGTTTCCCTCAACCCAGCAGAGTGTATGCTGAAATCCAGAGGTGTCAGGGTGCTTTTGAAACTTGTGATTTCCCTGCTAGAGAGGACATTTAGGTGTTTAAACGCTGTAAATCCTCTAAGTCCACGGGAGTCCTGCTCTTTGGCAGGCATGGGCAGACCCACGGGCTGCTCCTTGTTCAGGAACACCTGCTTGGAGGCCATTTGGACTCTCTTCGTTTTGGGCATGGCATGATGAGCACTAAAAGCAGCAATGTGTGTGGATTCCCAGGCTGTACATCAGGTGAGTGGGGCTGTGGTGTGTCACAGCCTTGGTGCTGGTGCTGCTCGCTTCAATCAGTGCCCTGTGCAGCAGAGCGGCTCATCAGGGACCAGAGAAACTCAGGGCTTGTCCAGCAGCCATTTGACTTCATTCAGAAGCTCTCTTGAGAATATTTTTCTCAAGGCTGAAAGTGCTCGCTTGTAATGCTTCAATTACAGAGGAACGATGATACAGTGCATCTCCAGCCATCAGCCATATCAATCACACTTTCAAAAGCATAGCTCAGTGTTCCTTGATACCTCCGTGTTTTTTGTTCAAAGTTTAAAAATCCCTTTCAAGCTTAGCTGTCAGAGCAACACATCAATCTGCAAAACCTCCCTTGACTTTAATGGAGAGATTTCAACCCCCTTCCCTCTCCCTTTTGCCTCTCCTCGATATAGTAAAGTTAAACTGCTGATGCTGGCAATCTTCACCCATTGCAAGGAGGAGCAGAACACCGTACACAAAAGGAGCCTCCCCTCTGCTCAATGCCTGTATACATTCAAACAATCAAAGATTTTGCTGGCAATGAACTAAAATCTAAAGCAACATCCATACGTGTTATTAGCTGAAACCTGCAACCAGCCCCACAAGCAATGCTGTGAGGGCAAACTGAGCCTACCTGCACTTACAGACATGCTCCCGAAACAGCTTCATTTTACTGGAATGACTGTAGGAGACACAGTTGGCCGGCGTTTGTTCAAGCCCATTCTCCTCTCCCCTGGCAAGCTGTGTGGCAGGTGGCTGGGCACTGCCCGGGAGCCTGTGGCTCGGAGCGGTGAGGTAGCGCCGCACGGTCATGGTGGTATCTGAGCAGCAGAGACAAAAGCACAGCTAGGAACAATAACCCTAATGAGAATTCAGACAGCCCTGATGTATTTTTAATTACTTTCTTTTGGCTAAATAAATTTTGTTTGTGCGGAGGCTAAAAAGCAGAGGAGGCTAAACAGCCCCTTTGGATCCCAGCCTTTCCCCTGGAAGGCAGCTGGAGAGGCAAAGCCACATGGCTGGAAGGCATGTTGCACACCCTTCCCACTCGCCAAAAGACCAGTCGGCTATTCCCAAGCTGATGGCATCAGCCACCACCCAGAGCCCAGGGTGAAAGGCCCCAGGTCAGCCAGCAGAGTGCTGGGCTCAGTGGGCTGTGGCAGCAGGGGCTACTCCATTGCACCACTTTCGAGCATCGCACACATCCACGAGCACCTGTCAGCCCCTCATCTCATTCCCTTTCATAGGCTTGTCTCTTTCACATGTGGGGACAGTTCTCCACAGCCTGGACCTCTCTGGGGTGCTGGTTCAGGGCTGGCCACAGGACCTGGGGAGCACGGGACTGCAAGGGCAGCTGCAGCTCGTGACTCACACCATGGCAATGCCAAGAAGCTGTGCTGGCGAAGCAGTGTTCCAGCGGCCACCAGATGAGGAGGCAGCAGGGCTCTGACATGTATGACACCTAATAGCCTGACCCTGCCAATAACCACATCCAAGGCTAGATAAGGACTTTTCACCAAACAACATTTTTGCTCTAATTCCTGCTTTGTTAAATCCTCCAATAGTCCCAACCAGAATAACCGAGGAATATTTCAATTTTTTTCTCTGATAAAATTGAGAAGAGAGTGTATTCCTATATATTGATCCCTCTCCCTCAGCCAAAACAAACTGCGTTATCTGCAAAAAGAAACTGCACATCTAGCATGATGGATGCAACCCATTTGTTACTATTAGTAGAGTTTTTCCCAGCTTTTACCAAGGCAGAGAGGCTACAGCGCATAACAGAGATTACAACTGTTGGTCCTTTTCTGCCTGGAGCAAACACTGTAGAGGCATGGGCAAAACCCCATCAAGACAGCCCACATCCATGAAAACCGAAAGCAGCAAATCAAATTCTGCATGAACAAATGTGAACTGAACATTTGGAGTTGAACTCTTTGCGTGAACAGCAGCAAAATACTCCATGAAGCTCAGCTTGAGGGATGCAGGTACTCCCCTAAAAAGATCACAGACTAAGGCACCTGGTTAATGCAGGTTTGGGTGTGGGTACTGAAGGAGGCCAGAGCACTTCCATCAAGTTAACTAGACAGACAGCTGACGACTCATCTCCCATTCCCACAGATCGGTCACAGCCCTGGCCCGTCAGTACCTGTCTGTTCCTTTGATGCCGGAGCAAGAGCATCTGTGATGCTTCCATGCAGGGATGCTGGAGGGCCAGCCGGTCCTTCCCCATTGTCGGCAAGGCTCCTCTCATCGCCATTCCCATCTCCTCTCACTGCCCTGCTCTCCGGCAGCGCTGCTCCCTGCCCGCAGACCTGCAGCTCTCCTTTCAGGGCCCTGTTTTCCCTCTCCAGCTTGTTGATGTGGGAACGCATCTTGCGGATGACCTGGAGGAGGTGTGCGTTGCCCTCCATGGTCCCAAACCATGCAGCGAGGATCCTGCTCCCACCAAAGCACCTGCCCCATGCATGAGTTCTGGAGCTAGTGGATCCTACCCTTAAAAGCCTCCGGACAAGAGAAGTCCCTCCCTGCACCAGGGCTTGGACCAGGTCCCACCACCTGGGCTGATCTGTTGAGTTTCTAAGAGAGGGCCCATGATTTATTCATTCTGGGTCTCATTTTTCAGAGCGGAGCTGGCCTCTTGCACAAATCACTGTCAACACAGTATCGCTATGCCATCGGAAAACTCTCCCACCCTCTCGCTTACCTCGGGCTTTGGTTTTCTCCAAAAGGATCAACGTGGATGGAGCCCATTCCCTTTGGTTTACCTGCAAAGACCAGCCATCGCCTCCGCAGCACAGAGGGCTTGGTCACCCCTTGCTGGGCAGGGGTTTGCCTCTCCCTTAATGCTGGGTGAATTATTTCTTTTGTCTTTTCATCTGGAAAGGAATTAGCAATTTCTCAAAGGAAAATTAAACTTCCTAATGAAAGCTGATACAGTGCAAGACCCCCACTATTAATGAGGTATGCCAACAGCTGTGATGGATGAGCAGGTACACTAAAGCTCTCCCGAAAGGCTACAGCAAAGCCTGCTGCCCCTTCCTGGCACTGGGGAGGTTTGCTGGAGCGGAGTGTAAGGAGAGACAGGCTGGGCATGAATCTTGCATTAGAATGGGAAACACAATCCTCTGTGCTGCTCTCATCGCCTGGTCCCTAAAGCAATCTTTCTGCTGGCAATAAAATGCATAAACCAGGAGAACATCCTTTTTTATCCCCTGTAACTTACTTCAGACTATAAAACTGAGAATGCCAGAAAGCCAGCAGGAAAATAATTTAACCCACCTTGTGCTTTGAGACCATTCAAACATTTCCCACTAGCTCAACAGTGACTCAGGAATATCTGAAAAAATAAGAACCTCTCGGCCATGTGCACCTCACTGCTTTGCTGCTGGAGGCAGGTGGAAAAAAAGCAAGCTGTTCTGAGATGCTCAAAATAAGAGATGACATGGTTTTATTTTTTCCAGAGTGTGTCAGAGGAGGGCTATTGCTAGGAAGACAGCAGGTCTCAGGGCAGCCCTGCTGCCCAGCAGCTCCTGGGAAGTTGGGTAGAAACAGCTGGAATTGAGAGAAAAACAGGGATGCAGGCGGGAAACTTTGCTCTCAGGCATATTTCCGTGTGGGTGGTGCTGCCTCCTCAGGAGCAGCATCTTCAAAAAGGACCAAGTGGTTCCTGCAGTTCCCACTGTGCTCAGTTCCCCCTCTGCCCTACAGCAATGCACTGTGCCCAGCGAGGGCAGGCACCACTCACTGCTAGCCCTGCATGAATACACAGCTGTGCTGATTTTTCCAGGGATACCAGCACAAGGCTGGGGATGGGGAGCTGTGGCAGTCCCAGGCAGCTCTGCTGTCACCTCCTGGGAACCTCTCCAGCGGCCTCTGCACAATTTGGGCTGTATGCAGAGAGGTGAAATTAGTTTGAGTTTGCAGGCTGCAAACAAAGCCCCCAGCATCCTTGATCCCTCATGAAATCACAGTGCAAGGGGAAGAGCAGGTCAGGCCCTGCTGTGTTTCTCCCGGCCACTGTGGGGCTGGCTTTGGTGTGCTGGCATTAGCCCTGGCAAAGCTCCCAGGGGGCTGTGGCTGTCCTCCCTCCAGCCCATCCAGACCACATCAAGGAGAAGCGCCAGTTTGCGTTAGTTTTTTCTTCCCCTAGAGACACGTGCATGTTGCTAAGGGTATAACAACATACAAATGGGAAGAAGTGGACAAGGCTGGGCTCAGATATGGGCTTGGGCCCAGGCTTAAATAACCGTGCAGGTGCCCTCGTGCTGGGGACAATGTGTGGTGAGCAAAACTGCTGGAACCAAAATACAAACCCCTCCATTTTGGAGTAATCCAAGGACTTAACACACAGCAGCAGCCCTCCAGGGCTGTTTTCAAATTTATGTTTCTGTTTCTCCAGCAAGTGGATCAGGCACTGGAGCAGCGACAGCACTCGTGCAATTAAACCATCGCTGCTGATCCCGCAGCTGGCAGCTCTGGAGGGGCAGAGGACATTTGCCAGTTCAGCAATTAGCTTACTCCAACTGCAACTGAAGACATCTGCTCCTCTGATCCCATGCCTGCCGCTCCGCTGTAACCAGACCAGAGTGTGCATGGACCTTTTATTGTACCCGAGACTTCTGAGGAAACAGCATTTGTTTTGCAACCTCGAACTGCTGCTCCTGCCGCGATTCCCTCCCAGGGACGGATAAGCTGTGAGAGGAGACAAGGCAAGAATTTTGGCCGATGAAAACCTGGCAAAGCTAAATTTGCTGGCTGGGCTGGTCATCATGTTCCCTGTAAGCAGGTGGAGCTCCATGCACACAACCTCAAATTTGTAAATTTGATGGGGTGCAAGATGCACGCCTGTGCAGCCGGACATGCAGGGCCACCAGCCTGGGGCAGGGCTTGGCAGGTCCCTGGTGCTGCCACTCTGTATGCCACAGGTGGGACGTGTGCTCGGTGCCCTTCGCCACAGGACACTGGTGGGCTGCAGGTTGGGCTGGCCATGTGTTCATGCTGTGCGCACCAACGGCAAACAGCTATCCATGGCTGTGTGGTTTTCACTCTGAAATACTTCACCTAAAAGTTATTAAATAGACAGAACAGAGCTCCTCACACCTGAGCTGCTCTGGCAAGTTGTGCCTTGCAGGATATCAAGCTGCATAAAGTCATATTCACCTTCAGCCCTGTCCAAACCTTTCACCAGGAAAAATACCCGACACAGGTGGTGCTGCCGGCAGCTGTCAGGCTCTAGCAGCCCCACAGCAGTACCTGTGTGTGAGTGCTGGAGCGTGTGCTGTGTTTCAGGGGACTGTACCAACAGCATACCAAGTAGCGCTGCTGCAGAGAACATGTCAACAAAATGCCAAAGCCTTGTGGAGCAGCTTCATCCGAAAACACAAGGAGCTCAGCTCTTTATCCTGCTGCTACTTGACATTCTGCAGCTCCCTTCCTGGCCCGGTGACAGGTGATGTTTGTGCGTGCGTGTGGCTGCTGTGGGGGTCCCTGGGGAAGGGGCTGCACAGTGAGTGGGGAAGGGGCTGCATAGTGAGCGGGGAAGGTAGGTTGTGAAACCTGCCATCGGCAGAAAGCGGCACCTGCACAGCTCCTGCGGCTGCTGAACAGCTCTTTGAGCTGTCTCGCTTGCCAGGTCTGCTCTCTCGCTCCCCTGAAGGTTAGAGAGATAAAAAACCAAAAAGGACTCATTGCTACTCCACTAAAACAACATTTCTTTTTTTTCTTTCTTTCTTTTTTTTTTCCTCCCCAAACACCATTTTGTACTTGAAAATCCACCAGCAATACTTGCACAGATATTTTCTACACCAGGCTGCAGCTGGAGGCTGTCATGTCTCCCAGTGGCACAGGAGACCCTCTGCAAAAGCCCCAGTCTCCCCTCTCTGGGACTAAACCCAACTGGCACAGCACAAGTACCAGGCTTCAGCTTGCCATAACCACGCACGAGAGCAGTGCTGTAACACCAACGCCCTGCGCCTGCAGGGCAGGCACTGCTGCCGGGGCTGAGGCTTCCCCTTCCCACCACGCGTGCTGGTCAGAGCGTGTGAGGCTGGGCTGAGGCAGAGAACCAAGGCTGAATGTGGCTGGAGGGGGAAAGTTTCTGTTAGTGCTTTGCAATCAACAAACACCCTTCCCTTTCTGCCTGGCATCGTAACTCCTCCAAAGCCATAGATGTACATCCCTATGACACCTCGCTCCCCCTCCACGTGCCCGCTGGCTGCCGCACCTTCACCCTGCCCGCCACGAGCCACCACAGCACACCAGTGCTCCGGCACCTTGCTGAGGACCAGCAATGCCACATCCCACCTGCAGCCTGGCTGGGACAGACTGGAGGTGAGGCACAGCAGCCCCCCCCGACACACAACTCACAGGAAAATGTGGGGGACAGAGCAGCTCACAGCTCACATCCTGCGCCCAGCCTGACGCCCGGATCTCCATCAGGGCAGGAGTCTCCAGGGAAGGTTTCCTATGAGCAGCCACGAATATTAGTCACTGTGGATTTATTAATCCTATAAAAAATGACCAAGCAAAAGCAGCACTAGACAGGGTCAATTCCTATCGCCTCTGTGTGAGAACATTGCTGTACCCGACGTCCTTGCTTGATTTCTGAATTTGACTTATGTTTTATCCTTTATTATGGTGCAACAGAGCCTAATTCTAGTCTGAATCTGTGCAACTGACAGAGGTAAAAAAGGAATATTTCAGTGCATTTAAAAATGAATTAAAAAAGAAAAGGTTTTTTTGCGTGCTGATTCTATTTTGCTGACACACACTTTTGATCATTTTGCTCCTCTACATCTGAAGGGAATGAATAGGTTTAATGCCTGGAGGGGCACAGCAGCAGCACCCCTAAAGCTGCACGAATCAAGGGCGAATGCTCCTGCATCTCCTGGCACATCTGCTGCCAGGGCTGCTGCCAGCCCCGCCAACCCGCATGGGAGCCACCTGCCCACCTCTCTCCAGACTGGGAACAGCAACTGCCACGTGTCACGTCTGGACAAAGCTGTTTTGCTGTTCTTCTGAGTGCGCTTGGGCAGCAACTTCTCAACAGAACGAAAATGACCCAGAGGATTGGCAGGTCAGGGCTGAGAGGATGGTTGCAAATCTGTATCAGCGCTCTCCCCTTGGCATCCAAGCAGGGAGAAGGAGTGTGGCAGAAAACCAGGCAGGAGGGGGACACGGGGACATGGGGACACAGGCTGCCTTCAGGACACAGACACGACCAGCAGTGTTTGGGGAGGAAGCGGGGAGAGCGGCGAGGGCAGAGCCCATGGAAACGTTCGCCAGCCTCACGTGTAGCCAGGCGTGAGAGAATATAGAGCTGACCGCTGTCTGTGCGTGAATGAAACCTCGCCTTACGCTCATGACTAATTAAACACTCCTGTTGAACCGCTTCTGAGCAGTTACTTGTGTTCCTGCCGGGTGCAGCAAGGCAGCTGTGGGGAGAGAGCTGCAGGACCACAGTCTCCCAGAAAAAAAACCCCACAAGATGTCAAAAATCAGTTACTGTTCAAAGCACTCTCAGGTTTCATAATCTAATTAGAGAACTGCGGCACAAAGTTATTTGATTAGTCCATTTAACAGGTAATTATTTAACTTGTCAATGTCCATTGAGCATACTTTTTCTTTTGCTAGGACCATTTGCCTGACTGTGCCTTAGCCCCCACGTACACAGAAAATCCCCCACAAGCTGTGTTAAAGGAACCCCCCCTGAGCACAGCGCTCACGCCAGCGGCTGCAGGGAGCCAGGTGCCTGAGGCACACTGACCCTCCAGCCTGGCATGCACAGCCCAACAGCCTTCCTAGTGCTGCTTCAGTCTGGAGTATTTGAGGTTTCTGAAAGGGGTCTGACTTCCAGTAGAGATGGTCAATACTTTCTAAGCACCAGGCTTAACCTGAACATGTGAAATAGAAACTCCAAGATATGCGAGTCACATCCAAAAACCTTGGCTACAGTTTTGGCCTGGGCTGGCAGCGGAGCAAGGCTATAGAAGCATTTCAAACTTTTCAGAGAGCACTTCACGCCTGCACATTGCATTGCCAAGCCTCTGGGTCTGTGTCCCTTTAAATGGATCCTCAAGTTAGTGTGCAATAATCAGAATTAATCTGTTTTATGCCAGCTCCCTGCAAGCACAACATATGCTACAGAGTACAAACCTATTTCTCATGCAAGAAAATCTATCCACTCAGCAGGAGATGTGCATAACTAGGAGCGTGCAACTGGGCCTCTGGTTACCTGCACAGAGCTTGCGATAGCTTTCAAATTTAAACGAGCCATCACTCATGGGAGATAGCCTCATGATTGCCGAGCCGCTCCAAACAGAAAATCCCTCCTAAAATTCAGAATAATTACTTTTTAAGCAGTTTTCTTTTCCCAGACAAAACATACCATACAAAATGTATGTAAGGATATTTACATCTATGTAGCTATAAAATATCACACCATACACAATCTGTGCAAATACATCTAAAACATGACTCAGAACTATAAGAAACACCACGTGGCATTTGCAGGTCACGAAAACATATCGCAGGGCAAGTAACACCCTCACAGCTGTTCTCTGAGAAAAAACGAAACGGCATATGGGGAGCACAGCTTAAAAAACGCACAGAAAATGCATCTTCTATAAAGCTGGGGTAATTAATCACATGAAAGGGAAGCTGCTATTCAGGGGGTGATATTCATGCCAAGAACTTCAGGATACTTGCTTTCATGAGCAATGAAGAACCTCAACAACCCGGGCAGATACGTTGGCAATTACAGCTGCAGCTCTGCATTGCTGAGAATTCTCAGCACACACCTGTATAATGTCACTCCTGGCCTGAAGGACANATTTGCAGGTCACGAAAACATATCGCAGGGCAAGTAACACCCTCACAGCTGTTCTCTGAGAAAAAACGGAACGGCATATGGGGAGCACAGCTTAAAAAACGCACAGAAAATGCATCTTCTATAAAGCTGGGGTAATTAATCACATGAAAGGGAAGCGAGCATTTCTTTGCTGCTATTCAGGGGGTGATATTCATGCCAAGAACTTCAGGATACTTGCTTTCGTGAGTAATGAAGAACCTCAACAACCCAGGCAGATAAGTCAGTAATTACAGCTGCAGCTCTGCATTGCTGAGAATTCTCAGCACACACCTGTATAATGTCACTCCTGGCCTGAAGGACACACGTTACTCTCAATCCCACGGCCCTGGGCTGCAGGGATGCTCCCGAGGGCATGGCACATGGATTGATCCCAAACCACGGCACAACTTTTCCGCAGGGGCAGCAGCACCTTCTCCTGTGGTGCCAGGAGCCAGAACTGCTCAGCTGCCAGAATTTTTGGATCTTGAGGCTATTCACGTAGAAGAGACATACAACGTGCTAGCAGGGAGGCTGTCCCATATGAGCTTTTTACTATTCTGCCTTAAAACCCACTCCTGTTCTTTTGGCCTGATAATCTAGATGCTGCAACTACCTTCCCCTAACCCTGCAGACTTCATGGGGCTTTTTATTTTTTCCATCTCCGAATGCTCCACAACACATGGCCTAGGAGGTAGGAAAGTTACTTGATATTTTCCATAACTAATATTTCACCAAGGAACCATGCTGGACTTCTCCTGAAAAGAATAATAATGTTCTCATTTCCTCCCCAAGCTGCTCCACGAGTTGAAGGCTGCCCAGAGCTGCTCTCTGCAGCTATGGACAAAAAAAGTGCCGGACGGTCCTTTTTTGGAAGGCTGTGTGGGGAGAACCATGAGGTGCCCAGGCTGGGGTCCACATCCTGGCATGCCTGGAAGGGATATAGCCAGGGGGACCAGCCTCATTTGGAGCAAACTCCAGCACATCTAAGTTTAGTCATTTTTAAAGAAAAGCATTGATTTGGTCTTTCCCAACTTTGCTTTTCCCAACTAAAATTATTTATTCTGTTCAGTTTAAATTAGCAGATAATTCCAATTGTGTTTCCCACTAAGAAGGATTATATATTTGAAGTACAAGAGGGATTTGATTCAGCCCCAAAGGAGGCAGTGGGTGCAGACCTGTGTGAATTATCACTAAATGGGGTTTGTAATGAGGTAGGAGCTAAAGACCCTGCGCCCTTGGGATCCAAATGCCCTGGTAGGTGCTGAGCTTGGAAACCAGACTGCTCCAGCATGTCCGAACTCTGGGAAGCACTGACCCATGGTCCTTAGCTTTGGGCATCTTTACATCTACACTCAAGCTTTGATCTCTCTCACCAGCTGTGTTCTGCCCAGCACATCAGAGTGCTCACCTGGAGCAGAACCCAGCGGGGGCTCTCCTGCCGAGGAGCTGACCTGTGGCTATTTTGGAGCCTGAAAGACTCGCAGACAAGTTTCCTCTCCACTGCTGCACAGCACGTGCCACTGGAGTGGGAGCCTTGCCCTTTTCTTGTCAGGATGCACACTCTTGGGGCCACCACAAAAGCAAAAAATAAATGCCAAACAATATAACAAAAACAGAATAATAGCCAAGAACATCATATTTCTGATGACTCCATTTTGTCTCAGTTGGCTCTTGGGTGCTGGTACAGCTTGCTGGTTCTTGCTGTCCCCTTTCTGTCTCATGGCAGCAACATTCCAGCTGCAAAGCTCTGGGATTTTATTGCGGGGGAGCTGGGAAATGCGGCTCTGGCAGCTGATGGCTCAGCTCTGCAGGCAGTCCTGAGAACCTGGAGCTTCGCTAGCTCCTGGCACTTTCACACCTCTGTTTGCTCATCAGTTTCTGTTGCAATGATGAGTGCTGCCATTGCTACTGGCAGCAGCACTTCCAGCTCCTGTGTCAAGGTGGGTTGAGGGAATAACGCTCAGAAACAGACAACACAAGCAGAAACCACCCCGGAGAGGCAGCTGCTCATCAGCCTTCTGGGACATCCCAGCTGCACCTGGGTCCTTGGCAGACCCTCACTGTATGGAGAGGAGCTGGGGGAGAAACTCCACTTGCTCCACGTTGCAAAGTGAGGACAGGAGGGGCAGGAAACCTGTGGGGCTGATGGGGCTGTGCCAGGGGGTTCCTGCTTGAGCAGCTTGTGCTAAGAGAGGATACAGCGATAGTGAAGCTGAAGGTTCTTCCTGGTCATGGTCATAGTTCTATGTGAGCTTGGCTATTCTTCATTTTTTGGATTATTTCATTTATCTCAATATGATTCTCTTAAATTAGAAATGCATTCTAGCTTTTTTCCCCTCCTTTCTTTCTTTCTACAGCTTTGGATGCTTTTCTTAAAAGCCCATTTCTTGATTTTAACATCCTTCGATTCTAACTGTCTGGGTGCAAACTTGACCTCATGATTTTAATTTTCTTGTTGTGAATGAGTAACACTGATTATTTTTGTGATAATATAAAAATTAACAGAAAAATCTTTTGCTTGCATACCAAACTTGCTAAAAATTGGTAAATTCATTAAAATCCATAACAGATACTTTTAAGATACCCTTGACAGATTATCTGTCTTGAAGACTCATCCTCCCATATTAGGTACAGCTGAAATACCATGTAGTCAGTATTAAAAATGTTCAAAACTGAAGTAGAAGGTACATGCAGCCTGATGCTTCTCAGCACATGGAACACTTTTCACATGGAGATCCAAAAACCCACGTTCAAAGCTACACATGAATGTCATTTCACTTTTTCTCAGATTCCGGCCTGTGGCAGGGCAGCACAGGGGCAGCATGTACTAATGGTACAGATCATCCTCCCATTTCTCATCTGGATATTATAAAAAAAAAAAACCCAAAAAACCCACAACCCAAAACAAATCAAAAACTTCCCTGTTCAGATCAACAATATGTTGCCAACGTAACATCTCTCCAGTGAATGTTAAGACATAATTACCCTGTAAGGAATGATTCCTATTAAACATTTAATACATCTCCCTCTAATTGAAATTTAAGCCTTTGGTTGTGGTTGGGTGTCACTAAAGATGTGATTAAACATAAAATATGTATAGCGCTTAACTCCTTTTGGGGTGTTGGGATAGCTCCCACTAAGTAACAAACATAAATAATTCCTTTTGCACTCTAAAAAGTTTTCAAAGTAGCTCGATTTGAGGCTGGCGTGGGAAGATCTCCTTCCTCAGATGAAAGGGAATCTTTCACCAGCTTCGCCTACAGCAGCGGAGGACGAGAGCCTCCTCCAGCTCAGGTTCACCCTCCGCCTTCTGCCCCTCATATCCCGCTCCCCAAACCTCCCCCTCTGCCACCTGCCTCTCCTCCGGCGCCAGCTCCCTCACAATATTCCTCCTCTGTGTCATAGCTTCTCAGCCTGTGCTTAGAAGTCCTCTCATGCAGAACCGTTTGCCAAGAAGGTATAATGGAGAAAAACAGATTTTGCTCTTACACAAGTAATCTGAATGGGAGAGAGCTGAACATGCCAAGCATCAGCAAGGATACCAAAGACAGGCCTAAATCAAGCACTTTCATGTATGTATTATTTTTTTGCCTGTTGTTAAAACCTTGCTCATAGCCTAAAAATAAGTCCTTGTCAAAGTTTCATCTGTAAAGGTAAACATCTATGGAATTCCACGTTACCGAGAATATAGACAAAGATTTGAAGAAGTCCTGGCAGCTGTTTTCCCTGTCTACCTTTATTTCCTTTCTTCAAGCAGCCCAATTAGCAAAATTTTGACTGCAGCATTTCTCACTGCCACCTTTGCCCAGTCCCCTGGGACATCCATGCTCCAGCCACCGAGGCCCTGTCCATCCTGCAGTAAAAATAAAACTGGTGAATGTCAGCAGTGGGAAAGTGCATCTGCTCCTGTACTTGTCTCCCTCCCCAAGCTGCTCTTCTCTGTCTTTCACCTGCCTGGAACTTATTAAAGAAAACAAGTGAGTAAAGTTTGTCGTGTGGCTATTTTAAAAGTGTCCTAATATTCAAAATAAAGCAAGTCCAGAGAATCACTTTCAGAAGTGATTGAAAAATAAACCCAGTTGTAAGAATACACTGTGAAACAATTTACTGGAGAAAACCTCAGCTCCAAGAGCAGCCAGCCATGTTCTGGCGGCTGCTTTAGACAGAAGGAGTTTCAGAGTGAAGCTTTCGGCAGAAGAAGAATGGTGTAGACTTCACGTAAGGCTAAGAGTTTGAAAGCAGTGACTACATGAAGAGAGCCCTTTCTTACAGCGCCTGCCCTGTGGCACACAATGCCCATCAGCAGGAGCATTTATGACATGGTTTGGTTCTGGGAGGGTTTCGTAGCCCATGGGTGGGGGCGGATGTGGGACTCAGTGCTGACACATCCAACTTCTGCAGCTTTGGTAGCTGAATTTTACAGCGGTGAAAGGACATCTTTGTGATAATCCTACAGCTTCAGGTGCCTTCTGCATTTCTCTCATTCTTTCCCCGCAAATGCTAGGACAGTTCATGGTTTAACACTTTGCTTTCTCTCCCTCTTGTGACCCTGGCTCAAAGCTAACGTTTGCTAATTGCTTTCATGCCACTGTTGGAAGTGCTTGAACACAGCAGGGGAGGAAAAGCCATCTGGAGTAAGGACCCAGCTCCAGTCAAGCCCAAGCATCTCTAACACCAGAAATAAGGCACCAGCCAGAATGTGGGCTGGATTGTCCAGCTCCCAGAGGAGGCTGCAGAGCTGGTGGCTTACAACAAACCAAACCCCACAGCCCTTAGACTTACACATGAAATGCATTTTGTGCAGGAGCTATTGAGAAAACAATCCAGGAATCTCCTTACCTCTACTTTACAGACCACAGCTTGGCTTCAGACCAGGCTGGTGTTGGCTTGTGACATTCCCTTGGTGCAAACCACACTTCTGCAATCTCCTTATTCCCAAAGATGCCCATCAGATTCAGGTGCTCAATTCTTGTGAATGTTAATTAGAAACAGTCTGTCCCCAAATCACCCTGATGGCTTCTGTAGTACCTACCCACAAACACATCACAGTAAATGCAAACCGAGTCCAGTGAGACCAACAATCCAAGGGACAAGAGGGCTTCATGCTCAGACTTACCTCCGCTCTGCTGATGATTCCTGCTGTCACCTCTGGTGACTGGTTCCTCCCACATGCACAGACAGGCAGGTATCTTCATCTACCACTACCTATGCAGTATAACGCAGGTTAAATTTTGGGCTGGAAATCATTCCTTTCAGCAGACTATTGGTTTCGAGCAGTGCAGTGTCTGAAGCGCAGAGCTGGGATTTTCACAGCAAGGATGAGGAAGGTGCCTGGCTGCCCATCCAGCGGCACAGCCGGTGCTGGTGTGCCCCACGCAGGCAAGACCTCGGGCTGTGACCAAGTCACAGGTGGGGGCTTGTGCTGGAGCAGGGCCCATCCTGCCCCATGGGTGCCCAGAAAAGAGCACGTGTGGGTTTCAACCCTTAGCAGAGATTTCTTCAGAAAAAACCCAGATCTGCTGATACCGAGACACAGCAGCAAATGCTGGCAGCCCATGCAGCACCCACAAGCAGGCAGAGATGGGATAACAGCACTTTTACTGTGCACATACAGATGGAGTGAACTTGGAGGCTACCCCTGGCTCTTGCCTGCAGGACCAGGCTCCAACTGGAGCTGATTCACCAGCTGTTAACTGAGGATGTCACAGGAAGAGATTCAGGGACAGGAGACAGTAGGGCAGAACAAGGCAACCCATGGAAAAAACCCTCCTGGTATCCCCAGGTAGTAGACACTGCACTTGCCTGGCCTGGACAAACACTCATGGACCTGCAGAGGCCTCGGGGAACCACGAGAGTCTCTCCAGGGAGAAGGATCCCCAGCTGTGGGGACTGCATGTACAGAAAAGAGGGATCCTGGCACGCATGCACAAGGAGCAGGGACCCCTGAAGGCAGGGATTTTCTATGGGCAAAGGAAAGAACATGAAGGAGTGTGGGAACACCCATGTTAAAGGGAACTCATAAGAGCTGGCAGAGCCGCTCCACCTCATCCCAACATGATGCAGAAACCAAAACGAACATCTCACTAGAGGCACACAGTTTCCCAGCGGGACCCCGGCAAAATCTGGGACCATGAACTTCAAAGGAAGAGCAGCGCTTCCTTGGCCTCAAGCAGGAGGACTGCACTGAGTCCCTCCTTCCCAGGGTGGCCTCAGTGCGGGGCCATGGAGAGAATCTGGAGCCATGTTCTGCAGATGGTCATCGATGTCCCTGTCAGCAACTGCTACACAAGGAACAGCCAGGATACAGGGGACATCCTGACCACTGCTCTGGAACGTGCTGACATGGGAATAAACCAAGGCACAGACCTTCAAAGAGAAAATTTTATGGATGCTTTTATACACATACACAAATATTTTAATATAATGGTAACTGAAATGTTATCCATATTCTTAGTACTGTCATAATTAACTAAAAAGATATTTTTAAAATTTTGTAAAAATGACATATTTTACACATCTTCTATTTACAATTGCAATATACTTAAATGTTATAAAACATCCATTCTGACCTTTAAAATATATGTATACTAGGACTTAATATTAGATACATTATAATTTATAGCAAACTTAGGGTTTGCTTTGTACCTATCTGTTCAACGGGAATTTCATAACCAGCTTGGCTTAATAAAGGCCGCTCAAAATCAAAAATCAACAACAACAATAAAAGACAAGGAATGTGCAAATATTGGAGCAAGCAAAAAAAATAAAAAAAATATCAAGCTTGTGGTTTTAAAAAATAACACTGTAAAGACTTCCAATAAATTAACACCATAACCCATAAATCCTTTTCCTGGCATTGTCTATGGTCAAATTAATTTTCAGTACTACTTATCTAAAAGGAAAAAAAAACATCAAACAACAAAAAAATCCCCCAGCCACCCCAGGTCTTCCCAAGGCCATGTGTTCCCCATGCTGCAGTCAAGCATCAGGATTTGCCGGGGTGGCTGGTGCTGGCACAGACGAGCTGGCTCTACTGACGACTCGAGAATAAGTGCGCTCCATTCCTTGCTGTTTTGCTGAGTCCTCCTTGTATGTAATCTTTTCATAAAAAAGAGAAAAAAAATACAACAGTGAGAGAGATCTGAACAGTTTGGTGTCTAAAGTGTTTATTGTCTAACCAAGGATTTCTTGTTTATTAACAATGATGCTAAGGATCTGAGAGAGGAAAAGGACCTTTGCACAGGGACCCAGAAGCAACCAGAGGCTACAGTGAGGGGGAGGATATCCTCTGAGCTGGGGGGATACATGGGGTTGGGATGGGGTCACCAGCTTCTGCCATGGGGTGCTTCATGGGGTTCCCTGAACTATGTTTTTCTAACAACTCTCATACAAACAGCACCGAGAAGTCACCTGCACTTTACAAACTCAGCAGACACCTGCACAAGCACTTGCTGACTGTGGCACAGACTGGCCCCAGCTCAGGGCGTGCTTCACATACAGAGCAGCTGAAAATATATGTCCATTAGCAGGGTTTGGGCCAGTTACCAGGCTGAGGCTTTGGGCAGAGCTGCACTCTCAGGAAGGAGCAGTGAAAACCTTGCTCTGCCCTGTCCTACATATAGGCTTTAGCAAGAAGGAAGACTTTTTTCTGCAGAAATTCTTTTTAGCCTTGGTAATACCTATTTTTCCTACTTACTTCTGTACCTACAGACAGAAAACCTGCTTTCTTCCATGGGCACTATGTTGAAGAATCCACAGCAGAGATTCAGGCCATGCCCACTGACCATGCAGCCACCAGCAGTGGAATAGAAGCCTCTCCCCCTCACAAAGCTCCAGAAGCAATCTTTCACCATCGACCCCCAGGTACCCCTGGTTGGGGTCACAGGTCACCCCATTTATTACTGGAGCAGACAAGAGCACGCTGCCTCCACACCCAGCTTGAGTGCCTGAGCTGCTCCCACGCATGGGCTGGAGGAAGAGCGCTGGGGCTCGGGCACTCCCCAACAGCACCCAGCAAAGGCAGGGAATACCTTTCTATGCCACTTGTCCCTGGCCCTTCCATCCGACCACTTTTGCTACCACTGCCACATGGCTTTGCACTGGGAGGCTCTTGTCAAGCTGCCCAACTGCCCCAAATTCATGATGAGGATACTGAAGAACATGCGTCTCAACACTGTTCATGGACAATACATCACCTGTATGGCTTGAGCAAGGGAGTCACTAGACATGAAACTAAACAAACATACCAAGTAGAAAAAACAGCGTGTGAGGAAAGTACATGACATTAAAAGAAACAATAGATGTAAGAAAAATGAACATACCACTTTTGGCTATAGTATTGAGGGAAATGTTAGACAGGGAAGAAGAGAAGCTGTATAAGCAAGGACCATGACAGAGCTGTCAGAAAAGAAAAACAAAACAAAACAAGAAAAAGAGAAAAACATATGGTGATGAGAGAGTCACTGTCAGTGGGAGAGCAAACAGAGTCCTCTTGAATACGACAATGGAAAGAATGGCAAATCTTACTGGTGTGAAGCACATGGCACAGTTACAACAGAGCCTCAAGCTTTCCAACTGCAAGATAAATGTTTCAAGCACAATTTACAGCATGTAATTTCTTTGAGTTCATGCATTCATTGCAAAAGGAGTAGAGGTTTCCTAAAGAGCCACACTGCCTGGAAAACTGGGCTGTCACCTGTAAGGCTGCCCCGCAGGGCTGCAAGGGGGAGACTGGTTTTCAGTGGGTACTTTCAAATTCAGACGGTTTTGGTTAAACAGATGATGATTTTGACTTTTGCTGGATGAACTCGTAACTTTACATATTAACATTGTTATGTACAAGGAATTTTTTATTATTTGGTCTTTTCATTTACATGAAGAAAACTCAGAGCTCACTGATATCAATACAGGTGTATTTAATAGAACTCGCCAAATATTTCATGAATGATGAAACTCATGGACTGCTCATGCCTCATTTAAGTTGACCATACATTTTTCATTCTTGTGGTGAACAGCAGTTCACAGAAGACATGGTACTGCCTATGCACATTGACTGGATGGCCAAAATAACCTCCATGGGAGAGGCATGAACAGTGAGTAAATGATACCCTTTATACTTACATACTTAATATAACAAACAATGATAAATATTAGTTATGATAAAATTACTGGAATGCTTGAGGTTGACAAATCTTTATACACCTACACAGGAAGGGAGAACAGAACAGCAACCACCACTGAGCTCAACCCACACCTGGCATACACCAAGCCTTCAAAGCAATTACACAGCTTTACATCCCAAGAAAGACTAGCTCAATTCCACAGTAATAACAACAATGGGCCAAAAATTCTGGTAAATCCTTATTCTCTTCACATGTGAAGATGAATAACGGAACATTGTCTAATAGGGTACCAATTAGACACTTACGTGCAATGCCATCACTTATACCAATGGCTAAATGAAGTAACTAACTGAAGTAACAGTGCTTATGCATGCTACAGGCACCTGAAAATGCAGTGCAACTGCTAAAGAGCAAGTATTTCTCAGGTGCAAGCTAAGGTGGCCTACACACAAGCTTGCAGAGAAATAATTAAGCATGACTGAATTTGCACTTTAGCATGCAGAATCACTCAATATTTAAAACAGAAATTTAAATTAAAACAGAAAATAATAAAAAAATCTGCATAGACACAGCAACAGAATAGCTGCAAGTATGCACTGCTGTCCTGTTCAGTATTTTGGGATGCGTTTCATATAACGTAGCCGTGCCTGCTCATCCTTCTGAAGCTGCTAACAGTTGAAAGTTTTAACAAAGCATGTATTTTGACAGTGTACTTAAATATAAAAAAAAATAAAAGAAATAACTCCCTCTCTGAAATTTGAATACAAATAGAACCACAAAAATATCTCCTCCAGTTATAAGCTAGGTCTAAAAAGTAATTTACTGTTTTAATTAAATGTATCACAGCTGTAGGATAAAGCAAGCAAAGCACAAAACACTAGCTTAACTGATTATCTTTGTATGCCTCTAGACCTCAGTCTGCATTTAGCCTCATGAACATTCAGCTTTTCAATATGTAGCAAGACACGTAAGAAGACAAATCTTTGTTGACAAATCAGATTCATTATCTATAATACAGCTGGATTACAAAAAAAAAAGAGGCGGGGGAAGGAGTAAACTATGTTTTCTCAGTGACTGTTGCACTGACAGGTTTTACTTCTAGGATTTTGCCCTGCAGCTTCATTTGTCACTAAAAGACACAATTAGCCACCCTCATTCAGCCCAACCATCACCAGAATAGATGATCCAACCTGTTCATTCATAATTGCAGACAGCTCGCTGAGCATATCCTTATAATGAGACTTCATCTCTCCATGATATTCAAACTGGTCCTCCTTAATAAGGCGCTCGTTGACATCCAGAGCATGTCCACATGCTTCTGCAAATTGCCTACAAGCACAAAACCACAAAGAACAACCATACAAACACTGTAGTAATGAAAATATCTATCTATACATATGCACACACTGCTGTACCACTTCTCCCTCTTGCAAATTACACCTTGTTAGATGTGAATTTCAGAACTCATCCTAGTAGCCTATGTTCCTCTTGATCAGAGGATAGCCCAAAACTTCAGTAAATGTTTTCTTGGGAATGACATATAAGATAGGTTATGCAGATACAAATGAGCCTGGTTCAACTCAGCCTGATTTCATGTCACACCTACTCATACTACTCATACTATGGAGAGATTGGAAAGTCTTAATGTTTACCTGAAGATTTCCTTCAGAAGCTTAACTTGACTATCAGGATACCTCTTAGCATTTGTCTCTTCAAGAAAAGCTCGAGCATAGGCCATTGGTCCAGCGTTTACCTGGGGGAAAAACCCACAACTTAGGCACAGAGTACAGGCAGTTTATTGTCATTTTCTCTTGTGTTCCAAGGCCTGAGGACTGGCCTCAGGAAACCAAGCCTGTGGTAAGAGCATCACTCCTCTTGTCACCTGAATGAAACCTGGAGTTATACTGAGGAAAAGGGAGCTGGTCAGCCTTGCACACACTGCAGATCTCTGCTGGCCTTTCAAAGTTCTCGGCTAGTTAACCATCTAGAAAGCTAGATGTTTGAAGACATTCTAATGAGGACACCAGAAACAGATGCACCTCTCGCTAAACCAACTTTTCTAAATAGGAAATGGCAAAACCAGTCCTAACGCAACTCCCTTTAAAGTATCTGCATGCTTTCCTGTGTGGCAGGCTGTATTCTCAAGTGAGATGTGATGGTCTTGTTAGAAAGGTCTTAACATTTATTTAGAGAAGATTTCACTGAAATAGTTATGTTTGCACATATATCCAGCAGTCATCAATATCAGTGGAAAAAGTTTTCATTCCCTTACATTTTCAGAGCAGGCTCCAACAGCACTGTACAAGATGTAGTGAGAAATATAATATAGATTAAAACATGTCTGGAATGATGAAAGTCAGAATAAAAATGTAGGTAGATGTACTGAAAAACAAAAAGAAGAAAGTAAAAAGCCAAATCGTCATTACCTTGACACTAACACTTCCTTGGAGCTTGAGCTGCAGTCGGATCATGTCCACCTCTTCCATTGCACAAAGTTGATTGAGCTCCAAGACTTTTTTCGACATCTCATCAATCGCTACTTCAATGGGGTCCAGCTCTGTGCTGGTTTGGCTTATGACTTGAATACGCTTCTTCACGTAGGGAAACAAGTGACTGGCTGCTCGAATGCAAGAAATACATCAGAGCAACTCACTCAATTAGAGTATTTAAGAAAGCAAACCAATTAAGTAAAAGTATTAACTTTTGACTTTGTTAATCTCTTTATCAATCCATACAAATTAAATTTTAATCACCAAATGAGCAAAAGTGTCACAGAAGGTCCAAATTGAATGTTTACGTACCTGGCACTGGAAGAGGATTTCCTTTTGAATTCAACACTGTTTGCTACCAAGCTCGGTCACACCCACGTGGCAAAAAGCTCTCACTGATCAGATTTTAGGATCCCCAAATTTCTTCTTATGAGTTAAAGCCCCAAACTATAAGCCCATACCAAACTTTGAACAGCTCAAAACACCCCATCAAACATATTTTAAGTTAGAAGCAGGAGCCTCTAGTTTAGTTGAATTGGGTATTGTTCACCCACAGGTGAGCTACTATTAAAACATCATCCTTAAAGAAGTAATGAGTTACTTTTAGTATTCAACCTAAATACTGCTGTGAGAGCTGACAGAGGAATTATTTATTGTTAAAACCCTTTCTTCCAGTCAAGGCCTTTTCGTGGATCTCAGGAAGCCCAGTAAATGTACCATTATGGCACATTAAGTCTGACCTAAGCTAACAATCTTCTCCTGATTGCCCTACACACTTTGGAAGGCCTACCAAACTCTGTGCTTTCTTCTCAAATTAAAAGCACATAGGAAGAAAATGAAAATATATTTTTTTTTGAAGGGGGGGAGGGCAGTGGGGAAGAAAGATATTTCCTTTGGAGAAAAGCACTGACACGAGGCAGGTACCAGAGGGAAAAGCAGGGGAGAAGAGAAGGTCGCCAAATTCCCACCTAACACTGGAGAAGGAGCCAGGCTGAGAGAGGTGGGAGCTAAGGACAGCATGTAATAACCTAGGGAAAATATTCTCCTAGAAGAAAAAACCCTCTCTGTTTTTGCTAGACGTACCATGACAGCTGCACTTTCAAGTCAGTGAAACTACCTGCTTCAGTACAGATCTCAAAACACCTTCTGCTGCTCAAGCCATTATAAAACCACATGCAAGCTACTCCTCCTTTCTCCTTCTTACAAGCAAAGCTGTGTCATGTAACAAGATGCCCTCAGACATCAGTGCCTCTTTCCTCACTTGCCAGAACAAAACTTTGAGGCAACTATGCCTGTACTGTAAGCAGCTTTCTTCACTTTGCCCTTTGGGGGAAGCAGTTGCACCAAAGTTGGTGGGGAGCTGGATTTTCTGTCACTCGGGAGCCTGTGCTGTGAACATCAGCCTCTGCTCATGGCTGCCCATGAGAACAATGCCTCCATCTAAGACACTTTCTTATCCTCCCAGCCAAAATTCAGACAGGTCAAGTTTCAGTAGTAGTTGAACAAAGGATGCCTCTCTAAAAAGAGATTTCAGTTATGATAAGGAACTGAATGTTTTCTGTTTAATATGACTCAGTAAGAACAGACATATCTAGTGCTCCCAGCATTCCTGTCTTAAAACATTGACTGCACCCCATGAGATGAAATCTTACCTCTAACTTTTAAAAAAACCTACATAACATATCTTATTCCCATTTTGAACAAAAATACATATCTCCTAAGTTTTACTGTTCTTAGAAGAACAGGCTATCTACTTTGCTTGTTCTTTGACTTGTTTATTACTAAAAGAACAATGGCTCTGAGTGCTAGGGTGCCTCCAGCAGAACCACTCCCAAATTACATCACTGTTAAGAACAGTTAAGATGTCAATAATAAGGAAAAATAAGACAGCTGATGACTCCACAAATGAAAATAACTTTCCCTAGGTTGGTCAGCAGGATTGTGAGAAAGCACAGAGTTTGCCAATGGAGACACTGAAAGATTACTTATCACTCTGCACAACACGCTTTGCCCACTGACTGCAGAAAACCCGGCATGTGAAACTCACTGCTGGGCTTAACTGGCAAAGCTGGGATAGGAGAGGGGAAGCAGCCGGAGCAGACGTACTTGTCAGGATTGTGCGCCTCTTGCACTGCTCTTCTACACCTCCGTGCTTTTTTCCTGAGAGTGTGAAAGGTGTTTCAAACACAAAACGGTTGATGTTGTGATGCATTTCAAAGTCGGTCTTTCGATCTTCAGCTTCTTTCTCTTCAAAGAAAGGTGTGACGTACGTCACCTGGATATATGCATATTTTGGATCCAGGTCTTTGGGGTTGACCTGTGTAAAAGTGACAAACATAATAAAATTCTGTTAAGTGTGATGAGCTTCCAAGGCATCCATTATACAGATGCTTTTACCTATCATAGCAATACCGATCAAACCTGAGACCTTCAATGTGATATCCAGAACACAGACGAATACAAAGATATTTAACCAAGAGGCCCCTAAGAACAGTGGGAATTTTGAATATAGCCATTGGCAAAAGTGGATGAAAGCTAAATGAGAGAGAAAACAATGTGCTTCCGCACTGCAGTAAACATCTGCATGCTCTCTGCAGGCATGTGCTGGGATATGCTCTTTTCCCACTGCCTGTGATGCCCTGCTATATCATCATTGCCATTTCCATACAGCACCTGCCGTGCTATAAGTTGAGGGTCTTTTTTTGATTGTAAAACTAGGTCATAGTAGTTTACACACACTTTCAGTTCACGTTCACTCAAAACGCTGCTCTCAAAACAGGAACCCTGCACTCACGTCTCCCTCTCACACAAGAACTGCATGTCTTTCATACCTTGTTGGAATCCTGGATGATCTTCACATTATCTACTCCAAACTTGTCTGCATAAAGTTTCATCAGCCTTTGAGAGATCTCAGACAAGCCAGTTAATTTGGGTTCTTTATAGATATACTCTTTACCTTCCTCTTCTTCAAAAAAGCCCTGTTTGGAAAGAAATTGAAGGATACAGTGAACACAACAGGCAGTGCAAAGCCTAAACAAGGTGCTTACATCAGATCAGAATTAAGGTTGCCAGTATACCCACCAGAGCATCCAGTATGCTGTTTCCAGCACCTAGATTAAAAGCTTACCTCTCTCCACTCCTAGCAGACACGTACCTAGATATCTGTGTTTATACTGGTCTGGTATTGCTGAAGTTATCCAGGAGTTAACTCATACACATTTATTCATGGAATAGACCTAGCTGCCTACAGAGCTAAAGTGCCTTCTTGAGTATGCTGACATGTCTATGATGAAAAAGCCCTAACGAGTTAAAAATTGGACATTAAAAACTCTTTAAATTTTAACCATTTAGTTAAATTAACAGTTTCAAAAGCACTATGCCAACAGAGCAGGAGTGCAACAGCTGTTTGCTGGATGCCCAGCCGGGGTACGTGCAGCACGCCACGTCCAGCACACCCCATGTGGGAGCCAGGTGTGCAGGGCAAGGCTGGCACTGTGCAGGGTGCTGCTGCCCATGGCCATGTGCTCGGCCACTGCATGGGGAGCCCCTCTGAACTGGTTTGCATCTGTTCAGGGCAGCTGAAGAGGAGCTCTAGGGGCATCTTGAAAGGCCATATGGAATTGCAGCGTTTTCAGAGATAATTAGTAAATGATTCACATTTGAAAAGAAAAAAAAAAGACATACAGACTGTGCTTCTTTGCAAAAAAGCTCAGTCTTGTTAGGGTCATTTGCTTACTACACTGGATGGACTATGCAGAGCTTTAATAAAAGGCTCCACTGAAGAGCTGAACAAGAACCTGTCAGGCTTCAGAAAAAATGCAATGCCAACCTCAGAAAACTAACAGCATTGCATCACGTGCAGGTAAGACACTCAACTTCTATGTTATGAATGTACATCACCACTCTGGGAGAAGCTCTGCCAGCTGAGCAGAAAGCCCTGTTAACAAGGGCTGGATTTATCCCAACACAATGAGCAGCACCAGGCCTCCTGCTAGGATTTCACATGCTGCTGATGACATCTGGCAGAGTTAACCACTGCAGCTGTACCCGAAGTCTCCTCCTTTTACCCTAAAGAAACGCGACCCAGAGGAAAATACCTGCAGCTGCAGGGAAAAAGGGGAAAGGAAGACTGCATTAATTGGCAGACCCAAGACCCTTTAAACTTAACACAACATGGCTTGGACAGCTAATTCTACAATATTGCTAGGCAAACTGCCATCTGTTGAAAGAGAGAGAGAGACTAATGAATGAAGTCAAGAGATATCTCCAAAATCTCTTTGGAAGGCACTTGTGCAAAATACATCCTTTTCCTGTTGAAGCATATTTCAACTTTGGCCACTAAAATTACAGACTAGACAAATCTTCACAAAAAATATGCACAATTAAAATAAATTAGCTGTAAATTTCAGTGGTTGTTTAGGAAAAAAAACCTGCAAGCTTTATTTCAATAGAGATTAACAAATATGTGCATCTCTGGCTTCTCCTTCTGTGGGGACAAAGGGCAATAAAATTGTCTTTTAATTTGACAAGTGGCAACAGCAACGCGGGCACTACTGGAAACCAATGACTAATTGCAGCAACAGTAGCTAGCTCATGTGATAGTATCTTAATCAGTCTCACAGTGACCTTCTAACATTGCACAATTTTTAACAATATTATCAATTAAACTCCATAGGCATATGAAGAACTTCACAGGTAATTAGAGGACAAATCTAGAGCACAGAAGCTGACACCCCATAAACATTTACTGAGCTGGGGAGGCAATTGACTTTCTATTGATTTCACTTCAAAAAGGTCTGCAGGATCATAATCTGGTTTCTGATCTTGTTTCCACTGAAGCAAAACTGCTTTATGTGGGAAAACCTCATTATTCTCATGCAGCCATACTCATACATGCTACTCAGGATTGCTTCAGTCAGAAAACATCTGTTTTGTGTTACTGTCTGATGTTTTCAAGAAAAAACTTAATGTTTTCCAAATTAATCACATAGTAAACTAGAATAGAGTTTATCCTCCTAAACACCGATTGTGTGTATGTTTGCATGCTAGAACACAGTGTTTATATATAAGTGCCAAATCTCCATGCTGCTGCTGCATGGCACACTAAGATGACATCTGTATTAGCGGTTTTACTTAAAAAAAACCCCCTGAAAACAAACAACGAACAGATTTAGTCCTGTCTCTAATGCAAGCAACATCCTTTCTGTACATGTTCCCTACAGTATTTCAGCTGACAAGTGACATGCAGAAGTTAATTGTGAGCTATAAATAATTGTGTCTGCCATATGCTATATGTCTGGCAAAGACTATTGAAAGCAAGATTAAATACTTTTTCAGAGCCAAATATCTTCCAGTTTCAGTATTTTGAAATATTAAACAGCCAAGGTCACATTATCCATTCATATCCCCAGATTATTTTCCTGTGGATTGGTTTTGCCCTGGAAGAACAACTCAGCCTTACAAATGAAAACCACTACGTGGAGCAGCCGAAGGTAACGGAAGGGAGAGGACCTCCCAGACAGTATGGTATTAGTTTCTGCTGAGCTCTGATGTGCTGAGAGTCACGTTGTGACCTGGGATTGTCAGCACAGGAGCCCTTCTTTCTCCCCGTATGCCCTCAGCGACAGCCCTTGGAGCTCACAGTAAACCTGACTCTTCTCTGCACTTTGCTGGAAGAATACACACTGTCCCCACACTGATGTGCTGAGGTACAGCCTTCTGCTTTACCTGCCAAGAATTAGCAGTGAATGGATCCTTCCCTATCTTTATCGAGTAAGCATCACTTCCTACAGTAAGCAAGTATGCTGTACTCTTTGGTGAGGAAGCTACAGCTGTTTTATCACATTTGGAAAAGGGGGCACAACTTCTGATCTTCAGATGTAAACCTGCAGTCAGCTTACTGCTATGCAAATCTCTCCTCCAACTTCTACAGCCTCTTGCACAGATAGGAGAGCAAAACCTCAGCTCTACCTTTACCTAACACTGCTCTGAAAAAAAGCCTTGAGTGTCTTTTCTTATCAGCACAATATGAGTTTTCACCTATTCAACATATTTAACAGGTTCTTTTTTTTTAATTCAAGAAAAATCTTAACTTCTCGAAACCACCATCCGCAGATAAAGTCATAAGCACTGGCTAGTGTGGCCACTTGGTGGTGCAACGAGATGTTGTCAAAGGCTCTTAACAGACTCTGCAGCCTAAAACAGCAGCTGCCGTGAGATCCATCTCTGAGCTAGCAAATTAAAGCTCTCTGGCGAAAACAGCCAACTACATCCTCCCTAAGGACTACATTCATTCAAACCATCCTTCCAGAGGATCTCTGCAGCAATGCAGTAACAAAATACTGTCTCCACCTTTGTATGAAGAACAATGATTTTCAGGTGCAGCTGCAGATTTTCTTTTTCCACTAAGAATCCCCCAAATTCTCCCTGCAAACAGTATTTGCAGTATTCTTTTGTCCTTTCTTCTGCTTTCTCTGCAGTTTTTTGTTTCAGATAAGGAACAGCAGTGTTCCACTTTCACAATATATATCTATATTTTTATTGATAAAATTGATAAGAATGTTTAATGAACAAAAGCATGTGTGTAATAATACATTTTTTATATGTGTGTGTTTAAAAATGTGTATCTACTTATAGGTATTTTATAGGACAGTGTATGTGTAAGACTGAAAAGGAATCCCATACCAGCATACCAAGCTTATTTTTGTGGCATTTCCTTTGCAGTGGCCTAAGCAGAGTGATTCATATTGCTTTACACTGGGTTAAGTGTGTAATACTAGTAAGGCCCGCAACTATTAGCTTTTGGGAGGAAGTGTGCAAAGTCTGCCAGAAGCACCAAAGAAGAGAATTGCTTTTAATGTTTCAAAGGGATTGGGCATCGCAACTGCTTTCAGCATGGCAGCTCGCAATGCTCTTGGCAACAGGACCAAAGGGCCCCACAGGCTTCCACTGGCACAGCCAACATGGAAGCAAGTGGCACACAGGAAAAAGGGACTGACAGAAGTACAGAAAGGAAAGCTTCCAAAGGGAAAAATACACAGGCACAACCCATATACAGGAACAGACCATTCCCTCTGTCTCTCCTACCAGGTCAAGCTTCATCTGCAGCTCCCACACACACCATGGTGCTTTGCACACTTCGTAACCCTCCTCAATCAGTTCTGCATACCCACTCCTACCTTTCTCGGCAAATGAGGCACAAGTAACCCTGACAGGAATGATCCACATCTGTGCGCAACCTACATTTTTGTTACTATATCTCTGCAAGGACCAACACAGAGCAGCCCCACTTTCTACCACGTAACCTCTCTCCTGCAAAAGGACAGGAGGCAGCTATGCTTGTTTGCATTTAGAGCCCAGTGACCAGGGCACCAGGGAACAGACTGCGCAATACTCAGCTATGAAAAAGTCAGATGCTTTAGAGCACTAAAGCTGTTCAAATGAAGTTGTCCTTGTGGCACTGGCAGCTGAAAAGTCATTGCGCTGTAACAGAGATGTTAACCCAGTTCAGCAGAACTGCTGCAGCTAAATTATCCACTTAAAAGTAGCTGTCTCTGGGAGAGCCCTGGCAAGAAGTTGCAAGTAGGAGAGCCCCAGTTCCCCCTCTGATGCCCCCGTTTTGAGGAAGGACTTGCCATTGCCCTCTGACTCCCAATTTGGTTGAACCTACAATGGACAATCAGGCAGGTGGCTGTACCCTCCTGCCCAGAGCGCTCCCATCACCACTGCCACACAAGCAGGCTTGCATTCAAACAGCATTAATGCTACACTGAGTTTTCCAACAGAGGGAGAAGGGGTCCAATCCCACTCCCAGTGAAGCTGAGAGAAGAACTTTCACTGAGATGCGGTGATGCAGCATTGGGCCCCACGGTGCACACACAACATGGCAACAGATACAGCTTGGTAATTCAGGTAACTGAACAAACAAAAATTAGTTTGCAGGATGCAACAATGAATGAAACGACGTTATTTCATCTGCCACAAACCAAAGAATTGAGAGCACAGGAAATAAAGTTAATATTAAGTAACAGTAAAGGGAAGGATGGAGGATGTGTGAGGAGAATTAAACAAAACATGCAAAAGAACTAGACTTACCACAGCCTTGAATAAGATCAAAAGGAGAAAAGAGCAAATTTCCACATTAAAATCTAATTAGCAAACAGAATGATTCACATCAATCTGTTGTTTACACACCTTATTATTATTATAGAGTAAAGGAGATTGTGTGCTTGCCAAAACCAGGTCTTAAAAGAACATGCTGGATTGCTACACTGGTTTGTAGTGTAAGAAAGCAAAAAATAATGCTTTGAGGATGCTGAAGCACAGCAGAGGGAATAAAACTACTCTACAGTATATTGCACAGAATCAGAGGTGGCCTGAAAGCAGAAGTAAGGGTCAGCGAGAAACATAACAAAACATTCTCTGCTTAAAGCTCTATTTGAAGAGAGGGCCATGTATCAAAGATGTCTTATCCGGTTTTATTTAAGTTTTACTCTGAAAAAACCCCACTCTGCCTCAGTTCAGTTTCGCTTGATGAAGTCAAGAACTAAAGCTGACATACAGGTCTCTTCTCCATTACACCAGTAAATCCATAGCAGCAGTTTACAGATGCAACTGAGTGCTCTCTCCTCTTATCAAAATCCTTCTTGGAGTATGACCCACGGGGCACTTTCTACCCCATGATTCACTGCCAAGCGTTTCCCTGTTTTAGCTTCCCTGAAAATCTGGGAATCTGTGGAGACAAAAGTACCCAAGTTGACTTACCTGCCCGTAAAACGCAACACGGTAATATCGCCCAAAGAGACGTTTCTCAGAATTCACTACTTCTGCAACCTTCAGGTACGAGCGGTGGATGTCATAGTACAAATCAGACAGTCTCTACATTAAGAAACAAGGAGAGTGAGGAGAAGTGAGAGAACACAAGTGCTTTGGGGAATCACATAAAGGCTCTACGTGAACATGTCTTGTCTTAACTGGATTATCAAACCTTTGCAAAGATGGCTGTACATGCTAGGGTTTTACCTTGTCAGCAGTCACTAAAGATTCATTTTGAGGTTTCTTTTATCTTCTGAGGACAGGGTTTTGTGTCAGTGTGTGTCTTTGTGTAGGGGGTCACAAAGGAAGGCAAGCATCCTGCCACTGGGCAGTGGTAGGGACCTACTGGTAGGGTCAGAGAACACAAGTGTCCTACAGGCAGGTGAGAGCAGGGTGCCAATAACTCAAATCAGCTCCCAACCCCATGCAAAGATAGGCTATACGCAATTACCATTAAAAGCACTTTCTTGGGAAAGTGAACTAAAATTTCAATTAAGTTTAAGGACCTGCTTCCTCAGCGTACAGGTTACAGGTAGGTATATCTACCTGTTTGCTTTCTTAAAATTTAAAACCAGAAAAATCAGTAAATGAGTTTATCATCTGGTTATCCATTATGTATTGAAATTGCCAAGTAAATAAGAAATGAAGAAACCCTGGAATTGTGCAGAGATCACACAATTTATCAGCAGTTTCTAAAACTAAATACAATGTCAATGTGCTCTTGGTTTAAAAGCACATGTAAAAACTCACATCTGCTGGCTAACACAAGAGGTTTGTTTGAAATGTTTTTGTTCTGTTGTATTGATGTTGAAAAGAGGAAGGTAAGGTACCAGACTTTTTCATTTACATACAGTACAAAGCATTAAAAGGAAAAAGTACAGACAAGAAGACAAAAACATTCCTTTTAAAGAAAGCACTTATTTTTCTCCCCTAAAGATTTTGATCTTTACTGTTGTCTTAAGATAATTAAAAAATAATAAACCAACTTACTTTAAAGTCCCTCTGCTTCTCAAAAACAGCAATAATAGGCTTGTTAACCTCAGCAATAAGTTCATATCTCTCAGACTTCCACAGGTATTCAACACACAGCTCCAGCTGCTCCACAAGAACATTCTGCAATTCCACAAATACAAATAGTTCAGTAACACAACAGCTGGCAGCATTTAATTAATAGCAAAGCAGCAAAAGGCCATATCTGCTATTTCATTTGTGTTCTATATTAAGGTTTATTTCAATTACACAATTTTTAATCAGGTATTGGTGACCTAGCTCTTCTTTAGACTAAAAAAATGAAATATCATTAACATGAAAATACCTGAAACCTTGACATCGTATTCAGAAGAACAGGTTTGCTTTCTGGGCTCCCTCCTTCCATAACTTCCAGCTCTTCCTTAACGTGCTTTTTAGCCAAGCACCTATCCCTGCTATTTAGTACAACAGCTATGACATTTCACTCAAAAGCTGTGTGCCTTTTAATGCTGCGTGAAGTACACTTTCACTATAATTTGCTGTAACATGGATAGGCATCCACTAGAAATATCACGATCTGTTAATATAGGACAAGTAAGTATACAAATGTTAATGCTGCTGACCTCATTATATGGAGTATCTTGCATCCCAGAGTCTTCCTTCATAGCACCTTCTTCTTTAATGTTGGGGGTAATGCTCAGAAAAGCAGGCCATCCCATGGAAAACAAGCCTTGAAGTGCAAGTCATAACAATGTCAATTAATGACTGAATAACCAGATAATTCAAAAAGTTATTGGATGCCATTAAAACATAGAATTTGACTGGATTAGTTACTTTTTTTACAGCTCAAGTAATGAGAAGCACAAATGGAACTGACTGAATTTATGAGACCATTACACATTTTCTCTAGAACATCAATCCACTTGTCCAGGCAAAGAGGAACTGTAACATTTTCCTGATGCAATCTTATTTCTCTGTTTGGCATTTTGATTCCTTAGCTACACAGTGCTGGGCCCTGCACTCATCCTGCCCATCAGGTTTCCTAACTGAGAGGGGCACAGTCACCCCATCTCACTACAGCTGATGGCAGACGGCTGCTCCAGAGCCTTTCCTGGACTCAAGGACACCTGGCAGCGACTCTCCTCACCCTGCTCAGCATCAGCAGGGCGACCGCAGCCCTGACCGAGGAACTCTCTTGTAGAAAGCTCAGGCTGGTGACAGAAGCTGCTAATGGGAAGCCTCACAAGGATTAAATTAACACCAATTGACCTGAGAGGGATTTCTGTTGCCCATGAAGAGCAGACCGCTCTCTCAGTGAAAAAGCGCTTAACCAGAGACATCCTGAGCAATTCATCAAACCAGCCAAAGAGCATCAGGAAAGTAGCATACAGTGTTTCCGACATTACTTGCTTTCTATTACAGCCATCAACATGCACTAGAAATGTTTTTGCTTTCGTAGATATTTTTCCAGATCAACTGGAGAACAGTAATTTGTACCCCTATGATGTTATTTGACCCATAAACAGGCATGGTTAGAGCACTCACTTCCTCCAGTGTGAGTTGTTAGTAACACATTACTATCAGAGACTTGACCATCTTCCAGGAGCATACGTGAGGTACAAATCTTTTCCATTTTCCAGTAACCTATGATAGTGTAAGATGGTATTAGTACACAGCTGCTGGTATGTGTTAATACATGCATATTTAATAACAACAGACTAACAAGTGAAGCATTCTCTTTTAGCACTAGCTTATTAAACATTTAATTAACCCTCTTTACACAAAACACACACTGTCACTGTTCCAGTGCTAAAGCTAGCATTTACGATATATTTTAAAAGTAAAATATCTGGGAAGAATTCAAGCAGCTTTAAGAATACATTATATATAAGGAAGGAAAGCCAAAAATTCTTTTCAACAATAATCTTTATAGATGTATAGCTGATTTTTAATACGTTGATCTTACCCTTTCTTTTCAAGTACTCTGCAATGAGAGCAGCGATATGAATATAGCACATAGCAGCCTGTAATGAGAGACCAAGACACATGTATATGTTAAAGTACGCTGTATGATTTACAGCATACATGTGCTAAAGACCACATATTTTATCACTGTTAAGTCATGCTGCTGAAAAAGGAAGACAAAATTAATACAACCATGTAATAAAATAAAGGATTAAATGATGAAATCCTTCCTGAGTGTTAATTTCACTAGGTGTCTAAGGTAAGAGCATAGATTTACTCAAGAAAACCATTAAGATTACTTAGTAAATAAGATATTCCTGGGTTCTACACTGGAGTTTTGCATCACCCATTTAGTTTTTGATGAGAAGGACAAAGCATTATAAACAAAGCTCCTCTTGCTTGCCATACTGGGGGAGAAGTAAATCCTGTATGCACTGCTCATAACCTCCTCCACACTACGCCTGCTGTGCCTATTAGGGTTAAGCAGAAGAGGTGCTAACACAGTACTGACCACAGCTTCCTTATCAGACATTTCCAGGTCTTGCTCAAGCACATATCAGGTAGTCATGATTAGGCAAACTGGGATAACGAGCACATCACATTTCTAGGTGTTAATCAAGCCTGTCTTCCTCTAATTTCAAGTATATGAGAGACACTGTGCAATTCTCTTAAATCACTACTGTTGTCTTTCAGAGCCCTTTTTGTCAGAACATCTCACCCTAAAGACAAATGGATTTCCTATTCATTTATTTACATTACCTCTGATAAATCTCCATTTCTTGCGTGAATCTTGGCCATGCTTTCGAGCCATGTCCTGCGTAATTCAGGTGTGCTGGCATATGAGTTTGCTAGGCTGTACTGCAGATCCACAAGCATCTCGGGGTCCTTCTCATGCTCCTTCATCTGAGCTGTGGCCATTAAAACCGTTCTGATGCGTTTGGTCAGATCCTTCACCTCAGCTGGGAAATTAACATTCTTTGGGAAAGAAAAGCAGTACATCACTAAAACCATCCAAAGAGCCACATGCAGCCCCTGAACGAGCTAAAGTCTTGCTTATGAAAGACCCTCTTTCCCTTCCCTAATTCAGTAGGCCTCAAAGCAGTCGCAGTTCCACATTACATACATATTGTACACAAATCCTTGACTTTTTTTACTGATGTGCCATAGCACCAACCAGATATCCTAGTCAGTCAGTCAGTTGTACCACTGCTGCAAGCAGCAACTCCACTCAAGTCAACAAACCAAAGCACTTGATCCTTGGTTGCTTACTGGATCCAGAACTGGACTCTCATACACTCTGAGGAACACCACCATGTACTATACATAGTCCTGCTTAGCTACGCTCACAGCAGGTTTCACCACAGTGAATAAAGCACAACAGTCTGGCTCCTCGCCTCCTCATGCTGCGCAAGATGAAAACAGAGTCCATGGATTACTCATATCAGCCGTTCTCAACAGATTGAGCTCAGCTCTGCAGTTTCTCTTGATCAGATGATGAATGAAACGTATTTCTATTTTCACATTTTTTTACTCTTGTTCCCTTTGTTTGAAAATAAAAACACTCAGAACAATTGAATGAAATTAAATGCTATCTCCTCTGCATCAGCATTGCAGTGCTGGGAAATCAAAGCTGGACTTTGGAAACAAATACAGTTGTCACTGCATCTTATTAAATAAGACATCAAATTACCTATGCTAATTATCTACCAATTTGCTTACACTAACTATTATTAGCCTCAGTGGAGATACCCTAAGTCACTTTCAGAGAAGGAAAAACACCTCCAAAGTATAAAATTCAAAATGCATGTTGACAAATGTTTGGACAGGAAATGCAAAAATTTAAAATGTGAATCCTCTTCTGATACATTTAGTACGGATGATGAATATAAAAGCAATGGTAAGTCATCTAAGAGCCTTTTTCAGGAGGTTAGCAAGCTGTTACCAAATCCAACTGTTGTGCATGTTTTTGCTACGCATTTACTGAACAGACTAAAGGGATAGTTTGTAGACTAAAAACTGTTTGTCAGCTGCAATTGTGTTTCATTAGTCACAATGTGCAATATCTTCTCTGACATCAGGCAAATGAACAAAATAACCAGTGAATAACAAATAATTTCAAATAAAAATATTTCTTTTTTGTTTTAAAAATTATTTTCAATTATTAAGCTTCTGAGTCACAAACATTTTCATGAATTTCAGGCTGCCTGAAAAAAGGCAAACTAGGAATGCATAAATCACTGATAAAGGCCAGCAACGTTATTCACTCAAACACTTGCTCCTCTGAAATTGTTGACCTTTCGCAAGAGGCAGTGATTGACAAAAAATGTTTCTTACTTTCATCTGCTTGTCTCCATTAGCAAAATTATTTATAATTGCAAGTGAATGTTGAAAACGAGATCCGCCAATTCCTGCATCTGCTATCAGCTGGCTCACTGCTTTGATGAGCTGTATGAGGAAGAACAAACACAGGGTGCAATTAGCAAAGAAAATCAAAGTTCCTCAATAGTTTTTAATCCCTACTTTGGTATGACTTGGTGTACCAGGCTAGCAGAGATGCACTTTTATACCTGTCTTAAGAAGATAACATATACAAACCCAAGCACTGCGATTAATCTTTCCAATGTTTGTAATTGCTCATATTTTGCAGTGTAAATGCATTGTTACTGGATATTACATTTCTGTTATGATACGATCAGATTCTGTTTAGTTCCTTCATCAGCTATGTTCTCACTGCTGTAAGCAATGCACACGAATCAAGAATAGCCATTGACGTGGCTATTTATTGGCTGTGCAGCTACATTGACAGCTGTTGGCTCTTCCTGGAAGAGAGCCGAGCAGCCCAAGAACAGCAGAGAATCCAACCCAATGTCTTCAGACTTGGCAGGAAAAACAAGCTGTCACAGAGAATTGCCTGTCTGAGGTCTCCAAAAGAATTGCTTTGCTACAATGCATAAAAATAATAATGATAAAAACCACTACACATCATCTGAATACTGATCTCACACTTCACTTACCTGTAGATGGGACCTGACTATTGATTTCTGCTTGTTAAATTCAAAGTTCTTTCTCATGAAAAAATAAAGAAGAGCAGATGCCTCTGTCCGAGTTGAACGTGACCTATGGTTACAACACTTCAGGATTTCATAGCAGAGTGAACCACAGAGATCTGCTTGTCCTTGGAAGAATGCTGATGGGAACTATGGAAAAAAAAAGCGTGAATATGTTTAGTACTACTCTCAGGCCTTGGTACAGCTATTCTGACTCAATACCTTTTTTTGTTAAGTTTTCAGTAAAAACAACTCCCACCCATATCCATTCACACCAGGGTTTAGTGAAAAAATTAGCCATTGGCTAAACATAATCCCATGTGCAAATTAAGATTAAATAAAAACTGCACACAGGTTTTCATACAAATGCCGTATGCAATGCAACAACCAAACTGGCCTCCAGGAATCCCAGACAGCATCTGGCACGCAGCAAGCATAAAAGCAGAGCAGCCTGTCTGCAAGGAATGCAGAACAGCTAACCAGGAAAAGCATCTGAGGGGTTCTGCACTACTACGAAAACTGTTCAGGAGAAAGAAAATATTTTGAGCAGCAAAGTCAGCAAACTTACAGTGGTCAAGAGTTTGAACAGCAGGAGACAACAGAGAGTGAAGGATGGATCTCCAAACCATATCTACCACTTATCGTCAGGGGAATGTAACAGAAGACAGACCGAGGAGAGATGGAAGACGTACATATTGGCTACAGATCTCAAGTACCACTCGAGTGGTTCTGCTGCAGGAACCATGACTGATCCCTGTTCCCAAAGAACTATGAAGGCAGAATTCAACCTCCAGAGCTACTGCATGAATGAAAAGGGGGATCCTGGATGTTTATTTGTCCTCCCCACTGCACAGTTCTTCCGTTTCTGACTGGTGTGCAATTTAAAGCTGTCTGTAGATGGTTTAGTTTATATTTCCCCCATGTCCCCAAGCTACATTACTGGGAGAAGCACAATTTCACCCTCCTTTCCCCTGAGATAACAACAAGAAGGAGGCCCCACAGTTTAAACTGATCTACACTGCTGCATTTCATAGAAACACCTGGGAGATCAGGCCAGCCTTGCTTATTCTCACCTCCCCATAGCAATTGTTATCTGTGTGCTACATTCTGGTTAAGTTTTAAGAGGACCTCATCTAAGTCTATGACTTGGAAACGGTGCAGCCTTTGCAGTTGGCACAAAGTGTCTGATTACCCATGATCATTTACATACGTACAATGCAAACAAATAAAGTTTGACACATAAGCATGTTTTTGTCCACAAACTCTTCTATGTTGAAAACAGGGTATTTGCAAAACTGTATGAGTTTGGATGAACTTTTCGTGAAGTGTATGAAATACTCTCCTGCTAGCTCCTCTGGGGACAGCTGCAGTCATTCACTGCTGGATTCTACAACCCAGGTATCTGCCATGAAGACCATGGACCTCTAGGGTTTCAAGCCTTCTTCCACGGGTGGTAAAATCATGAAAGCCAATGACATAGTCAGATATCACAGACCTGGACATTACTTACCTATTTACTTTACAAATTGCACTTTCTTAGTGAATTTTTCATTTTCCAAAACAGAACTTTTTTTTCAGATATTGTGAACTTCTCACATTTAATCAGCAATAAATCAGAAGATCTTTGTCAGGAATGAGCATTAACACAGTGGGGTTTAGAACTCTTTCAAACCGCCCAACTGTCCTCAAGCTGCACTTGCTGTAACATATCAATAGGTCAGACTAACAGAATAAAACCATAGTTACCTTGCCTACAAACAGCCGCAGGGCAGCAAAGACGTGCTTGAGAGCAGCTGCTGACTGGTTGATTTGCAAAAAGAGCATGTGTGTGTCAAAGACTTTCTTCATCAATGCATTCTGGCAATCAGATTGCTGGAGCTGCCTCTGAAAATTCACAGACAAGACCGGACATTCTGGTTATTAAAGTGAATAAACAGAAGAAGGATCTGCTGGACTTCACATTGGGGTGTTCCTAGGGAGATACTTTTTTCAGTGTAAAATCTCTGTAGATGAGGCATTCCCATCTTGCTGCAGACTCTTTTTAATTGCAGAATTTCAAGGACAGCACTTTCCTATGCTTGTATTTCTACTTGTGAATGGCATACACCACATTTGAGGGCTAGGGTGCCAGAAATGAAACACTACACCTAAAAGGAGCTGCCTGCTGTATTGTAGCTGTAAGGCCTTCAGCAAGTCATCTGGACCAATATTCACAGAGGACCCACTCGCTGACTTGAAGAGATACAGATGATAAACAGTTTGGAAATCTTTTGTTTACAATCTCTGCAATCTAGTGGGATAAGCACAATTCAGATAAGGTGACACATTACAAAATGGATGACACTTCCATGCAAAGCAGGGCTGTATATAGCCTTGGATATGTAGGATATTCCTCTTCTACATCCTTCTATTCAGTTTGGGTACTATGAGTCAATTCCTTCATAAATTACCTTCATTGAGGACTGGCATAGCTTATTTCCCTATCCTGCTGTCTCAGGCATTTCAAGTTTTCAGTGTGCTTGCTCCCTCAGGCATTCCTTCCACCACATATCCCACGTGGCACCAGTTCAAGCAGAAAAGGAAACTCTAAAACATACCTGGTGATTCAGAGTGTAAAGACACAGCAGGTCAAGGATTGTGAGGGAAACTTCCGTAGCAATGTTTGCCTCTGTATCTACGTACTGTACAATGTCTGTTTCATTGGAGCTGCCTGCAACATATAAAAAGCGAGATGACAATCTTCCGAGAGTGGTTAAAGATGACGTAATTCTGCAATCTGGTCATGAAGTCTCAGCACAGTAGAGATGGGATCCTAATTCTACATTTAATTGAAGGGGTATTTTGAAGAAAACTGCTCACAGGAGATGAAAGGGGAGGGAATTTGAGTCCACTTTTACCAGCTGCAACCCTGATGTGAGTATATTCTTTTATTGTTTGTGTTCATCCTCAAAGGAGGAGAGAAACTAATTGCAAAGTGGGATAGATTAACTCAATCTCATCACTTAAAGAACCTTCTGTCATGAAAAGGTCACTTTCATTCCTAGATCTAATGAATGTAATATTTCAGTCAGTGTACATCTGCTTGTACAGCAAGGTACATAACCACAGATGCAAGAGATGCTGGGAAGGGGGAAATAACTTCTCATCAAGGCAATTTACATATGTCAGGTTATTGTAATTAATTTTGTTTCTAAATGAACTCTGACCAAATTTAAGCTCAGATTTCTTAGTCTCCTGAAAAAAAGGCAGAGTCAGCAGCTCTATTTATGCTTCAGTTCTTCTCTTTAGGCTATCTTGCACTGCGACTCATGAAAACAGATATAATTCTATAGAGCCTGATCCAAAACCCATAGAATTCCACAGGGAAGGAAGTAATTTTTCATACTTACTTGCAGTGTTGCTGTCTATCATCTGCAGGAGTTTGGGGTTAGAAAGTGCATTTTTGCCACGAATTATTGGCAATGTTTGAGATCTGTGATGCTTGTGGCCATCATGACTAGAAGTAGAATGCATCCTGAAATTGAACCATTTAAAAACAGAAACAAAGAATAAACTATTATGCTTACACAGGATTTTTCCACATCAGTTAGAATTTTCTGCAGTACTTCTCAAAGGCTAAGTTAAACAAACTGATGCAAAACTTTTCAGAGAAACAAAGATGAAGAAAGTCATTGAGGTGGACAAAACAAACAGATGTGCTGTGATTTCTTGAGATCACAGGAGACAAAACACTAATTGAGCACTGAAAAAAACCACCAGCTTAAATAGCTGGCTGATGTTTAGAAGAGTTCCTTCAGGTGAAGAGAACCTGAGATGAGTCCTGTTAACTCAGAATACAAAAGAAATGTAACCTGCTCATGAGAAAACTAGCACAGCTTCTATGAGGGGAAAAAAAAATTATGACAAACTGACAATGACGGTAAAAATATGCGTGTGCATATGTATGTGCTCTTTTAACCCTCTTTGATGGTGACAAACACATCATTAATCTCTAATGAGAAGCTCAGAACTAAGATACCAATGTTTATCATATTTTTGAAAGGATTTTTAACTTGTAACCACTATAGAATTCAGCAAGATTTAACATCTTTCAAAATTCATGTCATTTACTAAAATATACTTTTATTTATTTTAAAAATGTAGCTTCCTAAATTTTCAGAATTTAAAAATAGAATTCAGATTAAAAAAAAAAAAAAGTTCCCAGCACAGGTATGGACTTTTGCCAATCAATGTGATAAAGCTTTCCATTATCGGTCACAGCGGAAGGATGTGGGTGGACATCCTGGCAAAAAAATGGATTTGGACCATGTGCGAATTTGATCTCAAGGGGTTTTTTTTGTTGTTTTTTTTTTTTTTTTGGCTGGGGGACCAGAGGTGGAAAGTCTGGTTTCATGCTAACATTTCAGCAAACTGAAAATATAAATGTAAGTGCAAGTTCCAGCTGATCACCAGCAACACATCAACTCTCAACTCATCCTCAAAAATGCTCTGGATTACAACAGGCCAAACGAATAGCCATTTGGACAAAAAATGCTGATCTGTGAGAAGGTACAGTGTGAAGGCTCTGTAGACAGCAGAAACGTGACTTTATTTTCTGGATTGCCACCATGTTGTTTTATCTGCAAGTGCACAAAAAACCAAGAGTCTCCTGAAGGCTGCTGGCCAGTTCCAGCTGGAGTAATAAGATCAGTGCTGCTTCCTGAAAACTGCTCAGCAGAGGAACTAAGCAAGGAGTATGGCAGAGAAAGCATCTTTTCTCCCCTTTGTTTCATTCCAAGATACATGCTTAATGGTGAGCATATTCTAGCTATATATAAACGAGAAAAGTCAATGATCCAAGCTCATGAGGAAGGGGCACTTTCTCACCATGCTCTTAGATACAACCACAAGGTGCACAGAGTCAAAAGTTTGCTTTCTCTCTAGAGCTTACATCACTAACATGAAAAAGACCCCACTTTCCCCTAAAAAGATAAAAAAAGTTATTAAAGATGTGTTGCACCTGCAGTTTATTACCAAGCAGTCCATGAAAATGATTCAATCTTGCAATGCTTAGACTAGGAAGATGGAGAAAAACAGACTAGCAGATCTTCTAACTGGCAACACGGACATAACAGTACAGGAGTATGCTACTTAGCAGCACAGAAGTAAGAAGATGGGTGTCAAGCAAACCTACTTTTATTAGTGTTGCTAGATACCTCCTCCTCCGCAACCCTGGGTTACTGGGGAGAAGTGAATCCCCTGATACTGTAAGTGCATCCACAGATATTTACCCCTAAAGCAGCAAGATTCCATGAAAGCATAAGGCTGCAGACCTATGGATTCCTTCAGGGTGGGGAAAACTGTGGATCATCTTTCAGATAGCGATCTGAGCCGAAAACAAGAGCTACTGTCTCTGCAATACTTAACAACACTGACAGTAATTAAGGATTCTTCTGAACATAACATTTTTAAAAACAGCTTATAAGTCAAGTTGACATTAAAGGGACTCAAGTCTTTTACAGTTTTTGGCTTTGGGGGCTCTGAAATATGTTACATGTGTCGACCTCTTTTCAGTCAACACTGTGACAGTGTAGGAAGGCTGGAGAATGACAACAGATTGTGGTTTTACAGGAGTTAATAATAAAATGTGTCATTACCATTGCGAGAGCAGACCTGATGCCTGGCCAGAGGAGCTTGAACCTTTCAGGGTTCCATTATTCTGGGTGGCCTGAACAAACTTAAAAGCAGCAGCAATTTTCCTGTTAATAGAAAATAACTGTTAATCTCTTATGGAATGTGACATTGATTTTGCCATGCCTCTGAAGAATAAATACCAGCCTGACAAAACCTGCCATGGAACATGAACTGCTTCATCTGGTGACCTTTCGTTTTTCCACAGTATGACATATAGACAAGTTCACAGTGGTAACATTAAATTAAAAATGAAACATCAACAGAGACAAAGTGTGCATTCACATTTCGCAGCTGGAACACAATCTCATGGTTTTTCAGAGAATGTGTAGGGACATAAGATTTTTTTTTATTGCTGTGGAACATTCATCTATGTTCATTAAAACTATCCTTTCCATTTTATCGATGGAAAACACAGCATTCAAGTTCCTTTGTTTGGCATATGCACAAAAAAATGGTTGAGAATGGCCCACTCTTGTGGGTTAAAAATGCAGTAGTGGTTATCATAGCATCACATGCAATTCATCTTTTACACCAACTGTGTACTCAGATGTCCAGAACATCACAATAACATTGCATAAAGAAAAAATGAAGCATACATTGGCTTCAGTATGTCAGACTGATGCTTTCGGGATAAAACTGACAGATACACTGTTAACCTTATTTAAACCTAGTGTAATGCAGTAATATTTAAATAACGTAACATACAGTCCATAACTAGAAATTTACCTTACAATATTGCGTTTTCCGAGATATCTGAAATTTTGCAGACAAACCCTGAAAGATAAAATAACACATTTTATGTCTATTAATGGATGCCTAATTGTGAAAAAACATCTAATCTTAGCACTTCAAAGAGACCTGTGGCATATGCACTTCCTAGTAAGCAAATAGAGTAGAATGCAGCAGTTCCCAGCCTAGGGACGTACAAGATGTGGCACCACTTTCCATGCCCTTGTTCACTTTCTCCATGGTTGAAGATCCCTGATTGGTGAGGAGGGAAAGTCAAAGGCAAAGACTTGGCTGCAAAAGCATTGCTTCTTCACCAGCTGAAGTTGAATAACTCCTATTTCACTTAGGACAAGGTGAAGAAATTCTGAAAACAGCTACCTGTGTGGATTCTGCAGTCATGCATAGATTGCATTGAGAAAACCACCCTGGAGACGTGAAAAACAGGTAATCCTACATGACATGGCTTTTCTTATGGTTTGGAAGTTTTGGGGAGCTAAATACTTTTCTCAAGGGAAGAATAGAATCTCAACACCAAGTGGGGAAACTACTATGAAAATCACTTTTAGGAGGAAAACCAAAAGCATTATGCCCCCTGTTCATGGAAATGACCAACATATTGGAGGATATGGATTTTGTTAGTAATGTTTCATTATGACTTTGGAAGCTCATGGCAAAATAATCTGAGACACGAAAGCTATCTCAGCTTATTCTACTAGGTGGACAAACCCAAAGAGAAATCACTTGCAGCAGTCACTTTAGAACATCATCATTTAACACAAAATCAACAAACCACAAAGTGAACTTACTCTAAAATGCTGAAAAAGTCTGTTATTTCTGAGAATGGTGCTCGCAACCAGTAGGAAATCAGTGCATCTAAAGGGAGATATTGAAATATATTAGGTATCTGTTCCAGGGAATTAAATTTGACCCAAAGCCTGTAAAATACTCTGAAAATTATTCTAATTTAATGTTTGTTTGAATTCAGCATTCACAATATTTTACAGCAACATAAATTAGGTAGTGAATGTACATTTTCCTACCTTCTGAAATGGTTTTCATAATGTGAAGGAAACACATAAGAAGGCTTCTAGTTTCAGCTTGATCCAACTTGTCAAAACGAAGAGTCGACCCAATCAAAGACAAAGGTCTCATGATCTGTTGAATTGGCAGCAAAGGGCCTTGTTAAGAATAGTGATAGGTTTCCACTTCTAGCAACTGTTTTCAACATTTGCACATGTACCTTTTCACACGTGTCAGTTCTCTCACTGTTTTTTTCATTGGTACTTGGGTTAGATTCAAGGCTTGCTAAGGAAGCTCTGGAGTCAGCATGGTTTGCTGCAGAGATAGCTATTGATGAAAAGGCTGTAAATGAAAGTCATAGCAAACATGCTAAACTAAAACATTTATGGATACAAAAACTAACAAGAAAAATGAAAAACTTAAAATGTGTCACATGCTGGAATGACACCAGTGCTTTGAACTTCCAATATCAAAGCTATTGATGGGTATGTTTAGTACTGAAAACATGCAACAAGTTGAAGTAAAATGACTCAGTTGGTGGTTATTCATGGAATTAAAATGGCCTGTTGCATTCCACAAGGCCTGACCCTAAAGCCACAAAAAATCAGTGGAAAGATACCCTTTTATTAAGCCTGGAAAAACTAAGAATACTTGCCTCCAAGAGACTTCAGTTTTCAGGAGAAACCTTGGAACTAGTCTTATGTAGTCAGGCGGAGGCTACAAGAATGAACTCAGGCACAAGGGTTTGTGAGAGCCTGAATACGGGCATGATTCCAAAGCAGGAGAGTAAGTGAAGCAGTGGAAGAGAGCAGCTTCACAAGAGAAATAAAAATCAATCCAAAAACACCCAAAGGGAAGAGAAACATTGCATACCATGTTTCCCTGAATATTGTATAAAATGGATTAATGATATCCTCCATGAATACTAAGCAGAAAGCACGATGGATTGACAAACATAAAAATCTACCTATGTGCATGTTCAATCTGTCATTTATACCTGCTATAGAGTTCAGAACATCTTTGGAAAACGATGTATCCGCAGAGTTTGCATGTTTCATTGCTGTCTGGCTCTGAAATCCTCCACCTGTGCTCAAGTCATCCCTAGATCCCTGGATTTTGAAAGAAACAGAACAAACTCCAGTAAATGATATCACCCAAACCTTTCATAATGACAGCACACTCGATAGGCTTTTCTTATACACTGACCTTGAAAACCTACTTTCAGTTGTTTAGATATGACAGCCTTAAAAGATCAAGGCTTGCCATAATACACCAAACAGTTACCTGCAATATGAAAGCCTCTCATAATTGAAGCTCTAAAGGACAGATCAAGTCTGTGTTTGCTTCTTAAACACCAGCACAGCGTGGGGAAAGGAGCACTAACTGCTGTTAGCAATGGTCGGGTGAAACAGCTTTGTTTGCTGGAAGGACTGAAAGTCGCAATACCCCTGGAGAAATTTGTTCCTAGTTTTTAAAGCAGGGCTATGATCATAACACATCTAATTTTTTAAGAAATAAACATGTCCCACATGCACAGTTTATACAGACATTTTCTGTGGTGGTAGAGTTGTTTTTATGTTTCTGTTCCACTTCCCTCCTTCAGCTACCTGTATGCACTCCCTCTGCCTCCTGCTATAGTTCATGGTCCCCGTGCTGTGCCAGTGAAACTGCTTGTGGCTTCATGATGTAACCTTGCAAAGAATCTGTGGGCGATGGAAATTCATTCACAGGAATGTCTTCCAGCCACTTGCCAAGGGACCTGCCTGAGGACAGGGTCCTCAGCCCCCAGCCTGCAGCTCCAGGGCAGATGTACTGGGTGGACAGGCTGGGGCTGCAAACCCCTGACTTTGAGTTTCCAGCCCTGGCACAGCTAGTGTCCTCTTGGGTCTGTTCCAGACCCACAGTCTGTACCCTGCCAGCACAGACCCCCGAGGCGAGGCCCTGCAGGTGCTCTCTGCAAACCGAGACCTTCCCAATCAAACATTGCGGGTGCAAACACATCAGCCTTTTCAGAACTGCATTTCGTTAGCTAATTTGTGACCAGCATAAACTTGGAACTATTCCTACCAGATTCACTGGATCAGACCTCAGTTTGATCATTTCAGTGTTCTGAAAAATCACACAAATTACCTGATTGGAGGTATTGATATTGAAAAGGAACATATCCTTCATGTAAATCCTTGGCATGTTGTCCAAAAGCATTCCATAGAGCGGCATGTACAGGTTTGCTATTTGTGCCTGTTTTGCCTAAAAAATAAAAGATACAACATAATCATGAAAAACTAATTAACATATACTAGTGGCTAAAGAAGTTTCATATATGTTTAGCTACTGTATGAACAAGCAAACGCATAAGAATGAACAAATAGTTTCTTTACCGGCTCTGCGTATCGATCATCAAATGAATGCTTTGCCATTAAGTTTTTAAGCACAGCCAAAGCTAAGTGCCTAATGTCCTGATCTTCTTGCAAGGCAAAACCAACCTCCCGCAGCAGGACTCCAATTAGAAAATGTTTACGGCAAAATTCATTGGTCAATGTGTACTCCGGAATATCTTGGAACAGAAGAGAAAAGAATGCTCAAATTAATACACAGGTTACATAACCCCCCCGTTTTCCAAATTTTCAATAACTTTTATTGATTTAATCCACTGTAAGACCTTAATTTCCTGATCTGACTGCCCCATTCTTCTCCCTTACTTGATAGAATGAACTAATCTAATATTATTTCAAGAAAATCATGCAGTTTATACAATTTAATAATAAAAGACGTTTTATATACACTTTCCCATATGAGAATCTCAAATATTTTCCACATAAAACTATTCACTTCTCTGAGGCACAGAGTCCAATTTGTTGTTCCCATATTTCTAGCTAGAAGAGTTCTAAAACACAGAGATCCAGACTAACGCCACTTTTGAAAATGGTAAATAATTTTTGCCTAAATTTGCCACAATTCAGTGGCAGTGATCAAAGTAAATCTTAAAGCTCTTGATGTACAATTCTGCTTACTTCTTATGCAGTCATTTTGTTCATACCTGATGTTCGATATTCCTGTGTCGATTCTGAAGGCGTCACAGGGTCTTCATTTTTCATAAATATAAAACAAAAATAGGCAAAAATCATGCTTTTTTAAACTTATTAAATGTAAAAAATATATTCGCTCTGTATCTTTTTTTTTTTTTTAATTTGACTTGAATGAAAAAGCTTCTTCTGTTAAAGAAAGCTATAAGTGTAAAACTTAAAGCTATAAGGTAAAACACTGCAGTGTGTGGTGACCAGATAAAGTTGGGGCTTGTCAGAGGCCAAAAAAGTAAATGCCCCTGGAGGAAAAGGGCTATTGCATGTCCAGTACAGATCTTCCCCACAAAGGAGGGGCTGTAACATGGACCAG
>VZTO01008879.1:0-11180 GCA_013400615.1 Syrrhaptes paradoxus | reverse complement strand
TTGCTATTTGTGCCTGTTTTGCCTAAAAAATAAAAGATACAACATAATCATGAAAAACTAATTAACATATACTAGTGGCTAAAGAAGTTTCATATATGTTTAGCTACTGTATGAACAAGCAAATGCATAAGAATGAACAAATAGTTTCTTTACCGGCTCTGCGTATCGATCATCAAATGAATGCTTTGCCATTAAGTTTTTAAGCACAGCCAAAGCTAAGTGCCTAATGTCCTGATCTTCTTGCAAGGCAAAACCAACCTCCCGCAGCAGGACTCCAATTAGAAAATGTTTACGGCAAAATTCATTGGTCAATGTGTACTCCGGAATATCTTGGAACAGAAGAGAAAAGAATGCTCAAATTAATACACAGGTTACATAACCCCCCCGTTTTCCAAATTTTCAATAACTTTTATTGATTTAATCCACTGTAAGACCTTAATTTCCTGATCTGACTGCCCCATTCTTCTCCCTTACTTGATAGAATGAACTAATCTAATATTATTTCAAGAAAATCATGCAGTTTATACAATTTAATAATAAAAGACGTTTTATATACACTTTCCCATATGAGAATCTCAAATATTTTCCACATAAAACTATTCACTTCTCTGAGGCACAGAGTCCAATTTGTTGTTTCCATATTTCTAGCTAGAAGAGTTCTAAAACACAGAGATCCAGACTAACGCCACTTTTGAAAATGGTAAATAATTTTTGCCTAAATTTGCCACAATTCAGTGGCAGTGATCAAAGTAAATCTTAAAGCTCTTGATGTACAATTCTGCTTACTTCTTATGCAGTCATTTTGTTCATACCTGATGTTCGATATTCCTGTGTCGATTCTGAAGGCGTCACAGGGTCTTCATTTTTCATAAATATAAAACAAAAATAGGCAAAAATCATGCTTTTTTAAACTTATTAAATGTAAAAAATATATTCGCTCTGTATCTTTTTTTTTTTTTTAATTTGACTTGAATGAAAAAGCTGCTTCTGTTAAAGAAAGCTATAAGTGTCCGAACTGCACTCACTTTTTGGTGCTGAAAACTGAAGTAAAAAGGAGACAAGGACCCCCAGTTTGAGAGATGCTGCATAGAGAGATGGTTCTGCCTTCCACTGGAAGATACCTTCCACTCTCAGCAATTTAAAGGACCACATCCCAAGTGGACTCCCCAGAGTCCCTGGAAAACTGTCAGAACTGGGAACTGTGCCCAAGGCTGAAACCCCAGAGCTACTGAAACCACGGGGAAAAGCACCCAATACTGGGCACTGGCCACCAGTTGAGGTTTGGAGTAACAGATTTCCATGCACGAGATGGAACACATGGCGGCTGCTGGCTTTGGGGCATGGGCAGGGTGGATTCACTCCTGTAGCAGAGCATAGGGAAAACCTGCTCACGTTTCTCTGCAAAACATGGGTTACATACAGTAACCCCTGCCTCGAGATGCAGCTCATGAGGTATTATGCACAGATTCTGAGACGGGCCTTTCTCACTTTTACCCGTTTAGTGCAGGTAAAACACTGCAGTGTGTGGTGACCAGATAAAGTTGAGGCTTGTCAGAGGCCAAAAAAGTAAATGCCCCTGGAGGAAAAGGGCTATTGCATGTCCAGTACAGATCTTCCCCACAAAGGAGGGGCTGTAACATGGACCAGTCATACCCCAACAGCAGCAGGAAAGCCACATAGAGTTTCTCAACGCCCTCATCACTGCCTCAGCTCTTCCCCCTTCTTGCTGTACCCCTTCCCTCACCCACCACCTCCCAAGGTTACTGCAGCTCTAGTAATTAGTCCTCACTAATAGTCCAGTTCATTCACCTCCAAACTTCCAGTGAGAGTCACCTGCTGCCACCTAACTGGACTGTCAGAGGTTGCATTTATTTACAGGCATATCAAAATGATGTTATTTTTATCACACTGCTTAAGTACCACACCTAGAAAGCCATTTGGGGCTTCTGTACCTGATGTGCAGACATGATACTTCAGAGAGTTAATTGTTATCTGCTCTTTGAACCTCTTGATAATTCACCGTTGTACAGAAACCCTTTTGGGGTGGCACCTTACCAGGAATGTTTGAAGACCGTATGGGCAGGCACAGAGGGATAAAGTGCTCGTGGTGACAGACTTCTTGAAGAAAGTCAAATTTGAACTGATGTAAAGTCTGAAAATCACAATAGGCAATGGCTCAGATCACATTAAAACAGGGAAAATGGTAAGACAGAGCTGAGCTACTATTTATCTCTACCTCAAAATTCATACTCACACCCAACAATGAAACCTCAAGGCTTGTTATGCCAAGCTGCACAAATAATAAACATTTTGGTTTTGTCTCCATTATAAAACTTGTCACAGTCAAACAAGCTTTTTGGATTCCTCAACTATGTTTTCATTGAAGATGGACTGATAAATATAAGCTTGATCCAAGCTAAATATTTAAGGTGTATTTATAGCTACACTGGGTCTTTTGATGGTATACACTGTAGCATATAATTATAATGAAGTATCTTCTCCAATTCACATAAATTTGTGACTGTCATCATTATTATGCCTTCTCTTTCTTCCCACCTCACCCCTCCCTCCCCCCTTTTTTTTTTTGGTCAACCAAATGCAAAGTTTCATCCACACAGGCCAGATCCAAAACTTACTGAGTGGTGAAAGCTTCCTCTATTGATGCCAGTGAGTTTCAGCTCAGAGGGATTTGGGTGTCATATAATTTTGGTATTGTGCCCTTAGTATCTCCCTCTCAAGAATCCATCCATGATCTTTTGTGGAGCCTCGCAACTACCTCAAGAATTTATCATTCCCGCTATAATAACGTGCCACCGAGATATAAAGATAATACACTGTTCTCAGTGGCAGAAAGCCGTCATTCAGGACTATCAATATGACACTGCATCGATTTAGGTCAAACAGTTGCCCTAGCATTAGAAAGTACCTGTGTTTAAGTCTGTCAGTCCCTAAAATTAAATGCAGCATTTCTGCTGCCACTATCAGGCTGGGATACCTGGAACAGGCACTTTTCAGAGTCTACTGAGTGGTGGATGGTGGAGAATTTTTCCCTGGAATGTTTTATTGCACTGTACTACCTCATCAGGAGTACAGCTGGATATCCAACTCAGGGTCTAATGGCAAACAAAGAAATGAAGCCCCTGAAACGTATTTCCCAAGAGGAACTGTGACATTTTGAGGGAACACAACAATGAACTGAATTCTAATGAGGTATTTCAACTTTTGAATAAATATTTCTCAAAGCAATGTTTAAATGTCAAAATATGGAATACTGTGAGGGATATTTTGGTGGAACAGAAATTATGGTGCTTCATTCACAATTACAATAAGTTCAAACTGCAATGTTATGGATTGATACACCCACAAACTATTTATTCAAGCAGCAATATACACTGTTAAATTTTCTGAAGAGAGAGGTCAGATTGTAGTATTATCTTTTTGATACATAAACAATCCAGTTAAGCAGCAAAAGAGACACAGGAAGAAATCTTGCAGCATGTTTAAACAACCGACTCTTGCTTAGGCATCTGGCAGAAAATGAAAATAACGCAAGGCCTCTCTCTCCTTGAGGTCAGAAATCTCTGATTTTATTTTGTGTCTACTGTTTTCGAGTTCCACAAAGCCTGTTCCACCGGTACATCTGTGTCAGCTTCACAGTGATTCCACTTCTGTGCATCCTGGCAGACAGCTCTGGAGGGATGCTGGGTAGCTGGCAATGCACGTGCGATTGCTGCCAAGGAGGTGCTAAACTCTGCTCTGCACACTGACTAATCTCTGGCTTTTCCACTGGCCATTAATTAGCTTTTTTAATTAAACAGCTGCTTCTGTGGTTGAATGTATTAGGGAAACTTAGGGAAGTTTGAAATGTGGAAACAATTTTCAGATTGTATAATATGATTTAGAGAATTACAGCCGTCAAGCTATGACATTAATACCAAGAGACTCCATTCTACATTTGTTCCACAGATTATCTGAAAGACCAGAGAGAAGCAAGAGGCTGATTTTAGTAAAAAGCAAAATAAACTTGGAGTAATCTCACTCATTACCTACAAATGCCCAGATCACCACTAAAGAATTATAAAAGTTAATGGGCAAATTTTTTGTAAGCTTTTTTTGGGAAAGATGAGTCATTCAAAGTGTGTATCTTGAATACATTCTGTTATCTATCATCTTATATGCTCTGGTACGATAGCTCAGAAACCCAGTCATGGAAGAGAAAAAGCCTGTGACTCACCCCGATGGATGAAGAGTAAAGGAGTCAAGCTGAATAATTTGGGGACCTCTCGCAGTTTGAAATTTATTGTTCAAATTGTATCACTGACTATTATAGGTATTATAGAAGAAATTCAGGCTGCAGAGAATTTTAACCACAGCAAGCACAAACTAATTTGGAGCAGATTTGCTTTCTTGCATCATCAATGAGGTAAAAGCACACCATTCATCCAGGGTAACTGAGATGTTACATTCTCGCTTGAGTTTACACAACGGTAACTTGTTCATATGCTTTTACTTTAATCTCCTCAAATAAAATTGCTGTCAATTGCTGCTGATATTTACTGACCAACCCACAAGTGTACTGTCCAAAGAATCAAAGCCTAAATTCAAACAATTTCTGACTGGGCAGCCTTTAGCACGCTTTGATCTGAGCAGTCTTTGCAGTCTGCTCTCACAGAGCTCAGCGAGCAGTTGTTTGGATGTGACTGCTTCCAGAACAGGGGACAGATGGCTCAAACCCAAGAGGTTTTAACATATATTTACCGTAAATGTTTTCACTGACTTGCGTTCTGAGCACGATGAAGCCATGAAATAGATCATAAATTGTTTCAATATAACAATATTCTGCTAGTCACTTTGGAAAAAACAAACAAACAAATCAAAACTATACCTTGCTATCTCCTGTTCCAAACATACTTATATAATTGTTGACCATCCTGAACACAAATCCACGATCCATAAATGTGAAACAGCGCTAAGAAAGGGAGAAAAAAAGAATTACTACTTTATAGCCAAAAAAGCAGTACATGGCCTCACTTACCTGGCTGTTTGCCTCGCATCACCTATAAACCTGGATGATTTGTGTATGTGAAGTTAGTCTTAGAGCAGGGCAAGGAAAAACAGGCAACTGGTGAATCTGGCTCAATTTTTAAATTTCATTTCAGTAGTAATAAATTGATCAAACTTCACTGTGTCTACAGTCTAAAACAACTATCACAGGGTACAGGGCACTAGGAGAAAGTCTATCTAATTAAAGTCATTCGTGTAGTGCAACACTCAGTCACTAGAGGTAGCACGTAATGAGAGCTGAACATCTCCTCTGGTGACAAAGCAATGACTCTTGAGGAATCAATCCAGCCACAATACACGCTGTCTATGAGCTGCATTACTTTACGATGGGAACACTGCTCTCGCTGACTGATGGGGCTAAATAGCCAGAAGGTGTAAAGATTTTTAAGGGCCTTGGTGCTACAGTTACTGACAATTTTTCCTTGCAGAGCCAGCCTACCAGATAGGGAATGCAATCTTAAATTCCCCCTTTCTCTGGTGTCCCTGAACTCTGCGAAACCAGTGAAGTCCTGAGCATTCACACAGCATTCAAACAAGGTTGTTGCAATCCCAGCCTGGAGAAAGCCATATCATCTCTGACCTATGTAATTCTTTCTGGCAGAGTAGATTTGAAAAGAAATTAAAACACAGCCATATGCTGTATCATATAACACATTACCGTCCTCTCAGTTTAGCCAAGTTACACACAAAAATCATACGTGAATCTGCAACACCTCCACAGGTGACACACCACACAACCACTGACTAACCCCCTCCAGCTATGCCCCTGCCTCAAACCAGCATCATCTGCGTAATGATGCAGCAGTAAGAATAGATGCAGCTTAACATCAGCATGCCAACAGCAGCCAGGGCTTCCATACGGTATCAACAACAGAGGACAACACAGGGCAATGAAAAGCAAGTTTATGATCTATTCCACATATGTATAAAAGGAGAAAAATCCACCTTCAGTTTGTGGTTGTTTTCCTTTTAACCTCACAGGAACATATTGCTGCTGGGATGCTGCTCTCTCCTAACGTTGTGCTTCAAATTTGTCATAAAAGATTTGAGCCTGAGTTTCAGCGTGCACTACATACAATGTTCTGTACATCACTAATGTACATCATTCCATTAATGGAAAGGTATGTGTGTGTGTGTGTTCAGTTTAAATCTAGATTAGGTATCTGGCCACACAATTTATTAAATGTCAATTTTCCTATGCTCCACAGCTAATTCAATACTGGGAAAATAAAAATTATTGAGAAATGTTAGGACAAAACTGTAAAATGCAACCCCTTTTAGTGACTTTTCCACCCACAGTCATCCAGCACTATAGTATTTGAAGAAAAAATACCAGCTCAACTGTAACTACGGTTTCATTCCTTGCCAAACTTTTTACCCATTTGAATGTCATGTAAAAATCTGCAAAATTTGAAAACTTAAGCTCTTACGGAGAATAGATATAAACAAATCAAAATTGTTTTAAAGCAGACTTAGATAAAGCTTTTGCATTCTCAAAGACCCAAGGGCATAGAAAAAACAAATCATAGTTTAACATTAAACTTGGAAATCGAGCCATTATTCACTCAGAGTTGTTTTTGTTCCCTTTGACTAGACTAGAATAGTCTCAAGCTCACATTAAGTATGGGGAGATAAGTGCATATGCTGTAGTGACAGAACATCTCACCTTGAGAAACTTGGCAGTGCTGTAGTTTGCATTCCTGGTTTCTTCAAGAGCATCTTTGTACTTCCAAAATACATGGTCTGCTAAGACCATCACAAGCGTATCCAGCTCACTATGAAATGATTCTGGAAACCTCCGAGTTCGAGAAACCTAAGCAGGGAACAGATCGTCACTTGAGAGTGTACAATGTTGCACATTACACCTGAAAATACATTCAGGCCACGAATAAAGACAACAAAACACAGGTCATTCAACACAGAAGAAAAATATCCCTAGTGTTTTATGGATCTATTCTGAGCATAAACCCCAAAAGGAAGAATTCTGGTCCACAGGAAAGTGGGCAGTCTTATCCTCAGATTCCAGCACAAGTGTACTAAGAGCATCTTTCATAATCAGGCAGAAAAGAGGTCAAAGTACTGATTTCCAGCTAGGTAAGGTTTGCTCAGAGCAAAGCAGAGTTTCTAGATCATTTATTTGCTGTCTGGCACAATCACCTGTTAGGTAATCAGCAGAAATGAGAGAATTCTCACTGCATTCTAAACTACCCATTACAGAGCTGATGCAACTGTATTTTTTACCCACCAGTTCTGCACAAGCAAGAATAGGTTTGAGCCTAGCAGGTAATATAATGCTTTTGTGGATGAAAACAATGGTTTACAAAGTATAACAGAATTTCTGGTTTTGACTTGTCAAGAAGAAAAGTCCAAGTATGGGCATTTCCCAGGATTCCACATTTTATGTTGTCCCCAAGATACTGATTGTCTACTTAATTGAGATCATGCACATACTCACCTTTGTTTTGTTTGTATCAACCAAGTGCTGTGCCATTGACTTTAAGGTAACTGCAAAGAAGAACCAAGAATGCTGTTCAAAAGAAGGAAAAAAGAGATAGGAAAAATTATTATCTGATAAATACTTTACGATGCATTACCCTTCCTTATAGATGGACTGCATTTCTCAGTAATACACAATGATACACTCCATGTGAGAAATAAATTAAGAGCTTAAGTGCCATATATTTGAGTAATATTGGATCATCTCCCTAAAAGAGCTGAAGCCATCTCAGGCACTTTATCACGGTGGCTCTGTGCAGTAAGGAGCCTGCAAACACCACTTCTACAATCCTTCCATTCCTGCTGAGCACTGTCTTCATTGTTTGTTTGCAGGTAACTGGCAGAAATGAATGATGCAGAGAACCTCACAGAACAGAAGCTGAGAATAAACTGCTTTGTTAGTTCCAGCAGATTGGTAATTTGGCCCAGAATAAGAAGGTACTTGTTTGAAGGATAAACAGAGTGGTTCTTTGAGTACTATTTTTAATAGCGAACAGGTAGAATACAGATTAATATTTGTATCTTCACATATCTCAGGAGATATCTCAGGAGATATGTGAAACACACACACTCAAAAAGCTTCCAAATTGCAAGAAAAATGCCACAATAAACCCAACCACAAGTACTTTTGCATGGCACAGGTTTCCTGCAGGCTAGATTTTCTGTTTTTTTCAGCCTATTTTTGCTATTCCAGTGGCTCATCACAGTAAATAGGAACTGGTTCACTCTAAACAGGTGAACATATTTTTGCCCCTGAGAACTCCTGAGCTGGACTGGCTAGGTCTTATACCATAGCCAACAGGTTCAGTGATAGGGTTTGAACATGTATGAACTTCTTAGACTTGGTTTGATGTAAGAAACTTCAGGAAACCTCAATCATTCTCATTTTGGTCACTGTCAGTCAAAGGCAGCAGCTGAAATAATGTATAAATGTCCCACTTACAGACAAATTCTCCCTGCACCTTCCAAAATAAAAATGAAAAGAAAATATCCTAAAAGTAAATGCTCATATCATATTGTGTAAGAGTTAGGTTTCTGACTCTGACTGAGCTGTAACAGAAAGAAGGAATTTTATTATGCAAACCACGGCATTCTGAGAAACACGCTATGCTGAGAAACTGAAGCAAGTCTGGTAAGTCTCTTCTGCTGAATTATGTCAGGATATGATTTGTGCAAAGCTCATAGAGGGAAAGAAGAGAGGAGAAAGAGATGTGACAGATGAGTTCCAGGCAGAAAACCAGTAGCAAAACTACAAACATGCTAATTCAAGCTATCATTCACCTTTAAAACCTGTTTCACTGTCACTTGGTCATTCAACTTCAGAAGACCAGTCATATTCTTGGCAAGCTCCTCATGAACAGTCCTTTCTTCAAATGATTTGGTCCTGAACACATACTGAAGAAGAAAGGAAAAATAAAAATTATCGAAATGACATTAAAGCAAATACAAAAAACTTTAGTAGGAGAAGATAAATTATTTACACACCACTAACAGCTGACAGTCTTTGCCCGCAAAGTATCTTGACTGAACAATCCAGTAATGGTACCACACTGCTCCCTTACGAAATCACAGTTTTAAACACAACTTCCTGTTGATTTCAGCTTAACGTGAACCAAGAGGAACTGCTGCTTAAAATCAGTGCTGATTTATTTTTTTCAATAGAGCATAGAATCCTGACACCTCTGAACTGCCTTTCAAGCCATTTCACCAAGGAAAAAAAGAATAAGCAAGCAGAGGAAGGATGGAGGGTTTTTCACCCACCTAGTCAAGGCCACCTTTCACTTGCTCCCTTCTTCCAGTGGCAACAGCTCTTCAGAGCTGGTAACAACTCTTCATTTCGAAAGGTGTAGATCACCCACTGGAGCTGATAGAAGGGGAAAGCTATACCCCTTTTAGAAATGAAGTCCTCAAGAGAGGAATTTATCTGCCAAGTTGCTCAGAACTCATAAATCTAGTACGAGTTTTATTCGATATTTTAAGCTAATAATTTGGTACAAGGATCCATTACTCCTCTAAAGCAAGAGGTCTGCCAGTGTAATAGCTAGGATGAAATACCTTTTCAATTCAACCAGGTAGGTAAAAGAAAGGAATATCACTTGCAAATAACTTGGTAATATCCAGCTTTGTTTCCAGAGCAGATGCCATAAGCTTCTCCCTAAGCAGTTTGACACTTCTGGGTCCAGTTATTTAAGTCAGTGTAATTTGGGGTTATTACTGCATCTGAGTGACTCACAGTTCTCAGCTCACTTATTCCCAAAACAGCATTTCTAAAGTAGATTTTAATTTTCTTACACACTGATAAAAGAGATAACATTTATTGTCTTTCGACTGCTGCTGGAATGGGAAAACAGGCTAAATGCGCTTTTTGTGTGGCCTAATAATCCCTTGTTATTTCAAAGATATTTTAGACATAATAGGTGTCTATTGCAAGTTTGAAAAGTTATTGAGTAGAAGAGGCATTAATATTAGTTTAATTAACTACATTCAAATGTTACGTGGGTTGTTTCTTTTGGAGCCTGAACAGTTCTTCTGGACCTCAGCAGAATTCCTCTGTGCTTAAATCAGAGTACTTGAGACTAAAATTTGACTACTAAGATGCTGAGATGCATCACCTGTAAAGACATACTTTCATGAAGTATGAAAGTAAATCCATACCATGGAAATATCAAACAACAGTTGTTAACACTAAAATTAAAACAGTTTTCCCACTTAGTAACCTAACTCCTACCATATTTTTATCATTTGACCCATCAACATGTTAAAGCTTCAGAGTTCATCAGGAATGTATTTGCTTTCACTTTATTCCTAAATTCAATTAAAAAAACCCCCAAACCCCCAAAACTTATGTCACACATATTACTCCACGTAATCCACAAATGAAATATACTTGCTGCACAGTGAATCAGAATATCATTACAGCCAGAGCCCATACAGACATTTGTCACTCATAGCTCCTTTCCATGACAGTGGGGGATCTCTCATTGCTATCACAACCTACAGGAGTTTTGTCACCACTGAACCAGGGCAGACCAAGAGCCAAAGTGATGGCAATATCTACCTCAGTTCTTCTAATAACCTGCAACTCTCCTCTATGCAGCTAATTGAAATACAAAAAAATAAGATAAGAAACACTCAAAAGTTATTACAACCTACTCATTACTGATTCACTTAGTAAGACTAGAACAAAATTTTCCAGCTCTCTCCCCTGCGATTAAAAGGGAGAGGAAGAAAAAAAAAAGGCAAGTGAAGTGAAAAAAAAAGTGTTACACCCTTAAATGAGGTTCATTTGTCTATTAATTTTTCTGTCCATGCCAGTAACAGCAGTCATTGTATTCTTCTACCGAAAAAAACCCATGTTGCTTCATAAAATTCTCTGCTTATAAAGGTGTTACTATTGGTAAGATGCTTGCTTGCCAATAGCATTATTCATACTCATTTAGTGGATAGTCAATTGATACAGGTAGCAAGATCATCTTTAAAGAGGCCACTTCTTTGGCTTTTTAGGTAATACTACAACTTACCCGGAACCAAACTCCATACATAGAACACATCCATATATACTCTATATATACCCTCTTCTTCAAAACAATAAGGGTGCCAGTGCCTCACCTCCCCCACAG
>VZTO01008878.1:153214-164795 GCA_013400615.1 Syrrhaptes paradoxus | reverse complement strand
AGTTAAAAGGGCTACAACTGTTACAGATTCTGGATATGAACAAGATATATCAGTTCAGCAGAAGTGGGTTTTTTTGTATAGTAACAGCAGCAGTTGTCCTGTCAGCAACTATCAACATCAGTATGCTATCAGCCGTCTTTTCAGCACAAATTCAAAACACAGCCTCACACTAGCTACTATGAAGAAAGTTAACTCTGTCCCAGCACTCTGTACACCAGGACCATGGTGTACTTGTTCAGTGCAGGGCCACATCCCAAATCCCTGGCACACCTTAGACTGCAGACTGCTCTTCTTGACTGGCTGAAAAACAGTTCTAAGTCATATTACTTGAAACTTCCTTTTATCAAAGAATTTTAGAAAAGCTTCCTACTTAATTCATTCCCAAAATTTGTAACAAGGTTTTAATTCTGCAGTAGCCTCAGATTTTCTCTTGTCTGCCTTTTTAATGTCTCAGAAAATCTCCATTCATAATGGATCATGTTTCTTCTGGTATCTTTCTTCCACAAGATTTAATAAGGAGACATAGCCCTGCATTTGAAGCATTCAAACAGACACAGTTGCAAAATTTATTCACAGTATTCAGAAGGTCAGGACTACATTGAAGAACATGAAAGAAGTTCAAAATAACAAAATTACTAAAACTAGCATTTAAGAACTCTTTGTCTTCAGTAGAGAAAAGATAGTTGCTAAACATTTCTTCTTTAGTATAGCCAAAAAGACAAAGAAGTATGGACTCCTAGTGTTTTTCAAGTCCACCTCTGTTTATTTTCTCAAGAACTAACAGCTTCAGTGTTAGTGGCAAAGAGTGAAACACCAGCAGCCGTTTTCTGGGTCTGTTTCTTACCTTTCTGATGCAACTTCTCCACCACCACCTCCTTCCTGCACAGAACTGAGACTTGTCCTCTACTTGTATCATTTTTATATAACTAGTTTTTTGTCTCAATTCACAAGTTAAATGAACCAACAGTCTGACAGGTGAAAAGACAAATTTTGCTTGCAATGGAACACACATGATACCTTGAGGATTTGTATCTACCTTGTAGGTCTAAATCTCAGCATAACCAAGGTCATTTTGAGAAACACTGTGTATCTATATAGTCAGAAGGAACTTGGACATTAAGAGGTGGGACAAGAATTATTGTGTATGTAAAATGGGGAAATAGCAGAAATGTGGTTTGTGCCAGAGTGTGAAACAACTGTTATAACAAAGGGATATTCTTTTGGGGTTGGGAGTCAGAAAGGTTGTAGCTTTGGTCTAGTCGAGCAACTTAACAAACTGAACAAATGAGGTAAGGCAGGGAAAAAAGTTGAAAAACTGCCATGACACTAAAGAAGCATTTTCTGGAGGAGTGTCTAGCTGGCAGCTTGGGTACTGCGGCAGCCCTGGCTATAATTGGAAAGTGTAAAGAACTTTGCATTGCCAGAGGAGAGGCACCAACAGAGGGGAACTGCATAATCAAGATACAAGCTAGGACTTGGCCATGAACTGAAGAGGACTGTTACCTGAATAAGCTAATCAATCAGCTGATCATGATTGCAGTTTTTCAAATCATAATCTTAGTCTCTTAAGTAAATTCTCTCCTTTGATAGATAAAATTAATCTGGCCAATTTTAAAGCCAGAAGGCTCACAACTTCAAGTCAAAATCAAGGGTGCCAAAAAAAGCGTTGCTAAGCCAGTTTCATAAAACTGCAGAGAGTTTCCTCAAGTCAAACAGGTAATACCAAACTTTTGGGCTTCTGTTCACAACTGGGAATTCAGGATACCTTGATTTCTTTGATCTGCAGAGCCATAAACTGAGTTCCTTCCTCAATTTCCTGTGAAGAGCCCATTAGAGATAATGTCCTTTCATCCAGAGGAAAGGCTGTTTTTCATTAATCTTCTTTCTTGGCAGATTTAGTATATTTTGATATGATCAATTCTCACAGCATTAAAAAAAAAAGTATTACAGGCAAATGCTTATTCAGTTGAACTGATGAAAAGGCCAAAATATCTTATAAAGTTCAATAATTAGATATATTACTCAAGAACATCACCAGCTGTATCAAGTTGATTAATGTTGTTTGAAGCTTCACTGAGCACAAGATGTTTATGGTCTTAAGTCAGGTCAATTTACAAATTTACAAACTGGATTAAATTCCAGTTTATTTTGAGACTTATCTTCCTGTTTCCTCTTCATTGTAACCAAAATGAGTTTCATAAGCATTTGTAGATAATGACCTGTATCTCTCTGTTGATCATCTCAGTCTTGGGTCAGATAAGGCACGTAAGTGTTATTTATGATATTCTGTGCTGTTATTTTATGGCCTTTTGCATTTTATTGTTGTATATGACAGCATGATTACATATAATTGATAGATAGTTTCATATTGCACAGAAAGAGCTTGAAAGGCAACACATAGCCCAAACAATTTTTTGTGTTTTTAGGGTGTATCTTTTAAACCCTCTCAACCAGGTATTATTTTGAAAGACCTATTATATTTTTCTCAATATGTGTGGGTCATTAAATATATACTTTAACTGATTTATTATGGAACTATTTTTTCAACGAAGCAAATATGCATGGTAAAGCAGATTAATTTCCTCAGCTACTATTTTCTACTGTAGCATGAAGGAACAAGGCACAAGATATCCATCTCCTTATATGTCCCTATATGTGGAAATACTATGATCTCAGGGCCTAGAATTTGCTGCAGAAAAGTGTTGACTGCACAAGGTAAATATTTTTTCACGAAATTTGATTTAGAGCTATGATCAAACCAGGGACATTTAAATGAAAGCTTTCAGGCCTTCAGTGGGGACCCCAAGCCCGGCTCCTGACATACTGCTGAGCAAAAATATGTTTGAAGGAGGGAGTCAAGGTATTGAAGACAAGCCAAAGACCTCCCTTTGTGACTACAGATTTGCTATGTGAATATTTGTCACTGTTTCCAAGTCAGGTAGTCGAGAACAGGTAGTTTCTAATAAACTAAACCAAAATTTTCAGCCTGCTTTCATCTCACTTCAACCTCAGGCACCTCCTTGAGGTGTCTAAATCAAGAGAATATTTGCCCTAGGCTCCTGCTAAAGTCAATGATGAGTTACAGGATAAATTGCCAGCTGGAAGTACCTATCTGTCTTTGACAATCCTTGACAATCAAGAATATCTACATCTTCTACATGGTTAAGTGTCTTATGTTAGTTGGGAGGAATCCAGACTTTCAGTCATAAGGAAAAAGTGAAAAGAAAGAAATGTCAGTGTCTGATTCATCCAACTTCTCCCCACTGTGCAGATCAATCCTTAATTATACTATCTGCTTGAGAACAATTTCAAGTCTTTGCCTCAGGGCAACTTTCCTGAAAATGAAAATGTATTTCTTTGAGAGGAAAAATAAAAAAAAACCAGTTATGATCCTATATAATTCGTAGATGGTTAGCAGTTATGATTGATACAATTTGAAAATACAAACGTAGCCAGTAATATCTCTGCTATTTTCAATTATGGTTAATTATTTTTCATCTAAAACATAGATTCCAAATATTTTAATATACTTTGCTAATTTGTATGTGTTCTATTTCTGAGATTTATGAAAAAAAATTAATTTGACAGGTTTTTCTGCAGTCTTCCTCATTATAAGAAAGTGCATGTTCTTTTAAGCCTCAGAAACAATTGACATTTNCAGGTAGTTTCTAATAAACTAAACCAAAATTTTCAGCCTGCTTTCATCTCACTTCAACCTCAGGCACCTCCTTGAGGTGTCTAAATCAAGAGAATATTTGCCCTAGGCTCCTGCTAAAGTCAATGATGAGTTACAGGATAAATTGCCAGCTGGAAGTACCTATCTGTCTTTGACAATCCTTGACAATCAAGAATATCTACATCTTCTACATGGTTAAGTGTCTTATGTTAGTTGGGAGGAATCCAGACTTTCAGTCATAAGGAAAAAGTGAAAAGAAAGAAATGTCAGTGTCTGATTCATCCAACTTCTCCCCACTGTGCAGATCAATCCTTAATTATACTATCTGCTTGAGAACAATTTCAAGTCTTTGCCTCAGGGCAACTTTCCTGAAAATGAAAATGTATTTCTTTGAGAGGAAAAATAAAAAAAAACCAGTTATGATCCTATATAATTCGTAGATGGTTAGCAGTTATGATTGATACAATTTGAAAATACAAACGTAGCCAGTAATATCTCTGCTATTTTCAATTATGGTTAATTATTTTTCATCTAAAACATAGATTCCAAATATTTTAATATACTTTGCTAATTTGTATGTGTTCTATTTCTGAGATTTATGAAAAAAAATTAATTTGACAGGTTTTTCTGCAGTCTTCCTCATTATAAGAAAGTGCATGTTCTTTTAAGCCTCAGAAACAATTGACATTTTGCAGCATTTGAACGTGTCGAGCCATGCAGTCTTACTGTTGAAAAGGAGATTCATTTGTGTTAGTCAGCAACTTTTCAATCTTTGGAGAAACCAGGGGCTCCCGTAGCATATCTCAGACTGAAGCAATTTACAGTGTGCTGAACTGAGGGGCCAAGCCTGAATCTAACACTGTCCTTCATAGGATGAGCAAAAGAGACCAAGAGTACTGCAGAGTTCACAGTAGGGAAAATGGTCTGGATCCTGGTCTTCTCTACACTGAGTGACTCCGCTTAAACCAACATAAAAAAATATGGGATCATAGCCAGGGAAATCACGTTTACTCACAAAGTCAGCCTAACGCAGCGCATCATAGAGACAGAGGAGAAAGAATTATCTTCTGTGATGCTACTGAATATGGGAATAAACACCATAGATACAGCTGTGTTGTATTGTATAGAGCAATGGCTATCAAATGACTGTGCTTGTGATTTATCTTTCTAGACACTATTTCTTTCTGAGCCCTTTAAATTTGAGATGTATCTCTTATTCTGCAGGGTAGTAAGATCATAATTGCTCAATCCCAGACTCTCAAAATGTAATAACAACATATTTTATAAGGATAGATTATTAGCCACCCAGCCACAATTGTATACTAATAAAACAGCCTGATTTCCTAGGATGCATTGTTTATGCCTTTTTCTCTTTCACTTTGAATTAATTTGCATTAAAACAGATAACAGCTATATTTGTCAGAGACAGGGAATGCAAGTGAACCTGTTAGCCAAGCTCGTTCACAGTCCCTGGACAATAGCCAGGGGACACTTCAGTAAAGCCTTCTGCAGTTGGTGGGATAACTGTCTCCTTGCCTCAGGGAACCTCAGCATTAAAGTTATTAAATAAAACAGCCAGCCTGGCAGTTGGCTATGAGAAGCAATTTATACCATTGTAAATGGATTAGCAAAATGTAATTTCTTTCAACGCTTCCATTTCAATTATTTTAAATAGATCTGCAGTTATAAATGTTAAGGAATTGTTTAAATGTTTCTCACAATGGAAAAAAGTAAATATAGGTTAGAGCTTCGGACTCCCAGGTGAGTTTTCTATGTTTTTTCTGGGTTTTTTATGCTAAGGTTTTTCACATCCTGCTGTAAAAATTGCCCATTTGGAGACCAGGAGAAAAAATATTTGTGCTCCTGATGAAACAGGATATTGTACTAATCGGGAAAATATAGATTTGAAATGTCTTGAGGACTAGAGGAAAGCCTATGGCTGTTCTTATCCTACATTCTCAGCTGGTGTATTTTGACATCAAGAGCCTGGAGCAGTGCATGAGATACCAAGAGAGAGACTATACCACGTATCTGTTTGTGTGAGAAGCAGGGGGAATCTCTCTTGAAAGTATGCCTCTATGGATTTCTTTGAGAAGGGTTAATTAATATACATAGCTAGCAGCTCAGAAACGATCATGCTCTCTTATGATTATTTCAGCAATATCTTACCTGATCTCTATTTTTTCACTTTTTACTTTTTTTTTTTTGTATGATGTTGCAATTAAGCAATAAGATATAACAAGAAATATTTCTACTGGCATGGGATAATCATGTCCTTGGGGTGTAATCAAGCACCAAGAATAAACGAGTGCTTCTAATCCCCCATGGGTGATGATAGCAATATCCACCAAGAAACTACATTGCTACCATGAATTGCTCACTTTTATATTTAAATGTATTATCCAGGCAAGTGACTGCACTAGTCTCAAGCTGCCATTTTGTGTCAGACTCTGTAGAAGGGGTGCAGGCTGGCTGCCCATGCCGCTCACCAGAGAGAGGAAATTCCCACCAGAGATTCAGCTGGGTGTGCAAACATCCTGCCTTTCAAAAAGCTCTCCACAACAGCCATTCTTGCAAGCTGAAATAAAGTTGCTATCGACTTTAGAAGAGGGGGTGGTGAGGGGCAAAAGTAGGGCAGCAAGAAATAATGGACGAGGCTAGTTTAGTTGAAAGCAGCCGTGGAGAAGCCTGAGGGCTGAGATGGCAGTCATCATCGATTCAAGGGAAGGGAGATGTCAAGGACAGGGAATGTCAAGCAGGAACAACAATAAGACTTCATAAGGGTGCTTAGCAGTGTCAAGTCTTCCAAAAACAGCACAAATAAAGCTACTGGACTGTTGTGATTGGTCTATTTGTTGCTTGATATCACAAGAAAAATGTACAAAAAAATATATGATGCATTTACATTACACAGATACTACATCTGTGGTCTCCCTCCTGCCTACACAAAACTAATTAAAAATATTCTCTCTCTCTTCCTCTCACACCCCCATCCCCACTGGCATCATCTTGAAATAGTCTTTGCAAGCAAAGTTAGATATAAGCAAATGCACTACATGGAACCAATCATGCCAATATATAGATAAGAAACAGCAACACGCTGGTACTGAACTAATAATCTAATGCTAAAGGAAGAGCTACAGGAACATAAACACCAGGTTTCTGTAGTCTGCAACACTATCTACAGTATGTGTGTATTCCTGAAGCATTAACACCTGCTTTTGCAGGTGATAGAATTTTATGGCACAAAATTTATTTATCAAATAGGTTTTTGCACATACTTTACTGCAGCTTCTCACATAGGTGACAGAATGAATTATACTTCTGTTGATGCTCACACACCAAACATGCTGATGTTTTCAGGTGAGTGTACACACACACACACACACACACACACACACAGCACCTTGAAGGTGCATTGAAAACCAGCTGACCACAATATCTGTTAGATTGAACCATTGAGTCTATTGCTGATTAAATGACAGCACCACAGGAAAACATCAAACAAATTTGTTGAATGGATAGTAAATATTTTAAATTATGTCAAAATTTTATTTTTTTTTCATACTGGACAATTTATAAACTACCCACAGGAGAGAAACAAGGTTCAGCACTTAGGTCAATGACCTATACTAGAATCATATAAGCCCTGAAAATCTCTTACCACAGAGGAAGTGATGGATCTGGGACTACAAAAATTGCTGATCTTCTAGGCGTGCTTATAAAGGGAAGCCAAAAGCCCCCTACATGCATATTGCATAAGGTTACAGAGCACTACAGGAAACTAACACAACTTGAAAATATGCTTTGTTTTACTACACTGTCTCTGAAACCAAAATAACTTTGTTTGACTGCAACTTCAGTGAAGAAACCTTCCAGTAGATTATTTCCAACCGAACTGAGGAACTCTTCTCCTCTTGCCCCCCCCCCAAGAGGTATATAGCATGTTCTTGACACATAGAAAGTTCTTCAACAGGAATGATATAATGAAGTTATATATTCCTAATTTACAAGTCTTTTTTTCTCCTTTTCACCTTTCGACTTGTCAAAATGTATGATACTTGGAGGGAGAAAAATATACTCTTTTGTAGAAGAGGTCCTTTTCAACCTTTTTAAGAACAGTGATTCTGTTTTACACTAAATATGGCACGATATTCACCCCAAATTTGCGTCTACCTAGGACCTTTGTGACATTACTCTTTACTGTGATATTACTTCTGGCACTGCAGTGAATTTCACTGCAATAAACTGAAACCAAGGAAAACTCTCCTTTTCCACTTGCTTCTCCACTGTGTATTTGATTTTCTACATACCTAGAAAAAGGAAGACATTTCTGTTTGAATAAATGAAGTACTCAATGCCTATGGCTTGGCCTGTCCCCTAGTGTCTCCTGGCTGCCTCACGCCTAGCTGGAGTGGTGGGATGGGCCCTGGATGCTAGGCACAGACCTGACACCCACCATGGGGAGCCCCCAATGCTCCTGGACCCCAGGGAATCACTGGCCATCACAGCACCCTGCAGGGGCAGCCCCTGCTTCACTGTGTGTAAGCTGGCCCTGAATAAATTCTGTTTTGAATTAATTTATTCAAAGTGGTAAGATGTTTTCCACACACATAAAGAAATATTATCCCTACTACCCGTGGTCTTCCAGTTCAAAGGTGAAAAAGAGGATGGAAAAGTGGAACACAAGGGGACACTTTTTCACATTGTTCCTTTCAAGCAGTGACCCTTTATGTAGCTATTACCAGAGATTAGTTTGTGTACTCATTGGCTGGAATTGGACAGGCTTAATAAGCAAGACAGGGATATTCCTCAGAGGCTTTTGGCCTCCTGTGCCAGAGCTGGAGTCTGTTGATCAAACTCCCACAACAGATTAAAACATTGGCAGCCCACACGCAGGGCAACCAAAAGAGAGGAGAAGGGTTCCTGGTGCATCCTTTTCCCTTAGGGATGGCAAGGAAAGAGAAGGCCAGTGTGGCATGGGCTGAGGTGGTTTTGAGGAATGGCGCTATTGGTAAAGACAAAGGCAGGTAGATGCTGTAGTGGGTTCATCACCTTTTGATGAGTATTTTGGAGGATGTTTGTGCCTGATGCATGTCCTCACAGAAGTAAGGAGAGATGCAGAGGCAAGTGGCACAGCTGGACACGGCAGTGGTGGTTGGATAAGCAGCTGTGGTTATAAAGAAAGAGAGCAGAGGAATTTCAAGTCACAGCTTACTCATTTTAAGCACCAGTTGGATGAGACTAAACCTGTGTAAACACTCAAGCTTTGTTACCATGAAGAGATGCTGAGTGTCAGGGGTCAGCACAGGCCAGGACTGTGGGTCTCTCATGGCCAACAGGGGTGGGCCTTACCACCAAGCCTGTGGTGATGAGGCAGGGGCTGGGTCTGACCCCGGTTCCCTCCACAGGCCTGCTCCTGAACCTACCCATGGGACAACAACCCATTCTGTGCCCAGAGAGGTGTTCAATGCCTGTGGCTTGGCCTGTCCCCTAGTGTCTCCTGGCTGCCTCACGCCTAGCTGGAGTGGTGAGATGGGCCCTGGATGCTAGGCACAGACCTGACACCCACCATGGGGAGCCCCCAATGCTCCTGGACCCCAGGGAATCACTGGCCATCACAGCACCCTGCAGGGGCAGCCCCTGCTTCACTGTGTGTAAGCTGGCCCTGAGCCCCAGTAGCGAAACCTCCAGGAAGGAGGGATTCCCACAGGGATCTTATACTGACTCCAGCCAATAGAAATTAAATAAAGCTGAGGACCAGGCTTACTGCATCAGACTAATTCTGCTGCCTGTCCACACTGGGAAAAATTCAACCAGACTATTCCAGGGCCAAAATATGTTCTGGAATACAAATGCACAACTCTACAGAAGCAAAATTTAATCCGTAACATATATCTAGGGCAATATGTGACAGAGCAAGCTTTCCCTCTTGTTTCCTTTCCACGTATTATTTCTACAGGTACTTGCACAACCTTCTTGCTTCTTTCCAACCTGTGACACTGCCAAGATGGGACTTTGATGGATCTTCGTGGCCTGTTTCAGCAGAGTGTTGTGCACCCTCACGTCTCCTCTACTGCACGGAGAGTTGAAGGGACTTCGCTTCTGGCAACAACAGGACCCTGATTCCCAGTGGGTTCTATTAATGTCTCGTCCTAGCTCTCATTTTCCGTCTGTGTAGATATTCATATATCTTGCTAAAAGTAAGCAAGTGAAAAGCTCTGTGGGGCTGGCTTCTCTGGAGGCTGTGTAGCTGCAGACAAGCATCTGTAAAGTTTCAATATTTGCTCTAAATGAAATGTCTCTCAGCTAGAACTCCATTTCATGTAGTATTGCTGGTGTAGACAAGAAGTACCCAGTAAAAAGAAAAAAAAAACAAACCTTGAGACACTGGTGTTACTAGTAACAAAGGTGATAATTGCTCTTCCTTGGCCTAATTTTAGATTACCTATGTTTCAACTTTGTTATTATTCATATATATTCTTGCCTTATGCTTTAAACTGTCACCATAGTCTTAGAGATAGATTGGTTATTATCAGATATACTGGGTATCTTTTTAACGGTTGTGAATATTAGGAATTAAGAAAACACGGCTGTGGACAGAGATGATCTTGAATAACAGGCAAACAAAACTTTAAAGGAACACGAAAAGTAATCCAGTTGATTGTCCCTATCTCAAAACAGGGTCAATGTTAATATCTTGTTACTACTATTTTGTGGTTTGACCCAGCTAGCAGCAACCAAACACCACACACATACTTTCTTACCCTCCCCTCCCCTGGGGATGGAGGAGAGAATTAAAGCAGTAAAGGGAAAAGAGACTCATGGGTTGAGATAAGAACAATTTAATAACTAAAATAAAATAAAATTGAAAATAATAACAATAATTATAATAGTAATAATAATATACAAATGAGTGATACATAGTGCATCTGCTCACCACCCAATGGTGGTGGCTGGGCCCATTCCCAGCCAAACATGCCAGAACAGGGAGAGTCCTGAATCCCAGAAAAGAGATAAGAGCCCGAGTGTCTGAGAGACTGAGAGCTGACTGACAGAGTGAGGGATGACCCAGAGAGAAAGTGAAAGAGGCAGAGACAGATATGACCCGAAGAAAGGGAACTTCTTGGCAGATCCTCATCTATATACTGGGCATGATATGAAATATGCCATTGGCCAATTTGGGTCTCAATCCTAAACCTGAGTTTGAATCCTAAGCCAGTAATTGTGGGCTATGCTCCCCCCCAGCTTCTCCTGCACCTGTGGACACTGACAGAGCAGAGCTGTTGAAAAGACCTTGACTGTCCTGGCAGCAACTATAAACATCAGTATGTTATGAACCTTCTCAGCCCAAAAAGAAAGTTAATTCTGTCCCAGCCCAAAACCAGGACATACTAATAGATGGTAGCTTAATTTTTTCTTACAGATGTCCATGGACAGGCATGCTGCAACTTTTGCAGCCATTCCATTTTTGCGTGTCATCAGAATATTGTGCCCATATCATGCATGCCAGAATGTCCTGGGTTAAGCTGAGACAGAGTTAACTTTCTTCCTAGTAGCTAGAAAGAGGCTGTGTTTTGGATTTGTGCTAAGAAAGCTGATAAAAAGTGATGTTTACATAACTGCGAAGGTCTTTCAGCTTCTCTGGCTGTCCACAAGCAGGAGAAGCTAGGAGGGAGCACAGCCCCAGTTACTAGCCCAGGATTTGATTTTAGGTTTGGGATTAAGACCCAAAGTGGCCGATAATCCTTTGGCCAATTTTCCTTTGGTAAAGCCATGTTGGTTGTTGTCACTAACCTGCTTGTTTTCCATGTGCCTTGGCACAGATTCTAGGAGGATTTGCTCCATGATCTTACCAGGCACAGAGGTGAGACTGACTGGTCTGTAGTTTCCTGGGTCTTCTTT
>VZTO01008878.1:138997-149337 GCA_013400615.1 Syrrhaptes paradoxus | reverse complement strand
GAGAACCTCTCTTGACCTACTGACCACCCCCCTTCTGATACACCCCAGGATGCCATTGGCCTTCTTGGCCACGAGGGCACAGTGCTGGCTCATGGTCATCCTGCTGTCCACCAGGACCCCCAGGTCCCTCTCCCCTACACTACTCTCCAACAGTTCCGTACCCAACTTATACTGGAACCTGGTGCTGTTCTTGCCCAGATGCAAGACTCTATACTTGCTCTTGTTAAATTGCAGAAAAGGACCTGGGGTTGTTGGATGTTGAATATGAGCCGGCAGTGTGCCCAGGTGGCCAAGAAAGCCAACAGCATCCTGGCTTGTGTCAGAAATAGGGATGCCAGCAGGACTAGGGAAGTGATCGCCCCTCTGTACTTGGCACTGGTGAGACTGCACCTCGAATACTGTGTTCAGTGTTGTGCCCCTCACCACAAGGCAGACACTGAGGTGCTGGAACACATTTAAAGGACGGCAATGAAGCTGGTGAAGGGTTTAGAGAACAAGTCTTATGAGAAGAAGCTGAGGGAACTGGGGTTGTTTAGCTTGGTGAAAAGGAGGCTGAGGGGAGACCTTATCGCTCTCTACAACTAGCTGAACGGAGGTTGCAGCGAGGTGGGTGTTGGCCTCTTTTTCCAGGTAAAAAGTGATAGGACAAGAGGAAATGGTCTCAAGTTGCACCAGGGGAGCTTTAGACTGGATATTGGAAAAAAATTCTTCACTGAAAGTGTTGCCAAGCATTGGAACAGGCTGCCCAGGGAAGTGGTTGAGTCACCATCTCTGGAGGTATTAAAGAGACATAGACATGGTGCTTCAGAACTTGGCAGTGCTAGACTAATGGTTGGACTTGATGATCTTAGAAGTCTTTTCCAACCCAAATAATTCTATGATTCTATGATTAAAAGGTTCTATGAGTAAGTGAAATACTAATTTCTATAGTGAATTTAGAAGTTTTCTTTTGAGACTAGAATTAGTTTGTGGAATCAAGGCCTTCTACCTCTATGTTGAAGTGGGATGTACTGCCCCAAGTGAAAGCTAGGTACAGACTTTTAAAAAAGCTAGAATTTCAAGTAGTTATTATGTTAGAGTATCAAAGCCACATTTTTCCATAGAAAAAAATAATTTCCTTATGCTCTTTCAATCTTGATATAATTTAATTAACAACATTAAATTAGATTTAAAAGCATTACCAGGAAAAGAAGAGTAATGCATTAAAAGTTTAACTTTTCTGAAGCTTAGATGGCACTTAATGGATGGGTTGGTAATATGCAGAGCCACCTACCCTGCCTAAATCGTGGACTCACTATCCTGAATCAAAACTGAGTTCATTGCTAAACTTAAAGAAAACTAGAAGGTACCAATATAAAAAGGCTGAAAGAAGAGCTATGTATTGATAGTACTAGGTGGAGTTTTGATCAATTTTAAAAGTGATCCAAGAACAGATGGATATACCCAATCTCACTGCCTAAAGGTCAAAAGGTACTGGGGTAGGAATTGTACTGGTTTGACAATATCCTTGAATTGCTACTGAATACAAATAAGAAGTGTTTAGTCCTTTGATGCTCTTCTCTGAAGGAAGAGACACTTTCTTCAAAACCTATTTAGGACACTGACTAACAGAGTTAGTGGTTTTGGTGCTTTCCTGATAGAGGTACCGAAATAAACTGACAACTATATGACAAAACACAACAACAGCTAAGGGAGGGACTATTGCAATTTACTCTAAAGGACAGAGAGAAAATGAATCAATATTTATTACTAAAAGACTCCATTGGAAATTTCTGCATTTCCAAGGAAGACAAAATTTGTCCTTGAAGAGTTAAAAATCATGCTTTTATAGAACAGTGACATGACTGGAATCCAAATTCTTGTTCCAAAAATTCCAACTCCTGCCAGGCTCTGATTTCAGGAATATCCAAAATTAATGCCCTTAGCATGCCTCAACAGACTTCTGTGCAGAATTCTCATTTCATGTATTAACTGAGAAGGCCATGCCAGAAGAAAAAGAGACCAGAGATTACTCTAAAACAGCCTCCAGATTTTTTAAAATTGTTCTCTTGAAAACAAGAATCAGGCTGGAATTGCATCTGATATTGGAGACAAATTTGCTTTGGTAACTAGTTTAATTGTCTCAGTTACACATATAATATACGTAGAGTGTCTTGCAGCCATAAGAAGATATGGCTTGCATTTTGTCTTTTAAGCAAATTTATTCATAACCTAATTCATTAAGTTACCTTGTTCTCTGGCCTTATTATTGTTAATGTACAAAGACATTGTACATGTACAAAGNAAAGAGGTCATAATTCTTGCAGTGCGTTTGCCTGACAATAATATGCAGTGTATGAACCTCAGAGTAGTATGTGTTATGTCATATTTTTCTGAGTTTATTGTCTTACAGTTACCTTTCATTCTAAAGGTCACAGAACTGTCAAGACACTGGTGTCCTGACAGTTAGCCATACTGAAGCCACACTACTAAGACATAGTACTGTCATACTACTATGACATTAGCCATACTAGAACTAATTACCAAATTAAACATACCTGAGTATTTACTAGCACTATCAGCACCATTCTTCTCCTACAAATTCAGATTAGCTCATTCTCAATTCCTCTTCTGTCCTATGTCTGTGTATCAAGTAACACATCCAAAAGAAAAAAGCTAGCTCCTTCCGTTTTATAATAGCTATCATCTGTCTGCTTGAGGGGCAAAGGAAGGAGAATTTTCTGATAATTCCTAGTCTTGCTTGAACCTTCATGGTTATATTGAAAAAAATAGTAGAATCCATTTTTATATTCATTTTCAGTGTGTTCTATGTTTCTATTTATGGAAGCCATTCAATGTGTGCAAATACCACATTCTTTTGAATTCTGCTATATTTCCATTCTGGATCAGTAATTAAAACAGATAGTGATTACCCTAACTAAATACCAAAAGCTCAGAGTTTTGGGGTTTTTTTTCTTTTCTGTACCTTAAATTGGTCAGTATTTTTGCCATATGAGCTTTGTATTTGACAATGTTTTGGGAAAGCATCTCTAGACTCTAAAATGACACAAGCAGTACACACACCTCACTGCACTTACTGCAAGCATTTAATCAATATTCACATTTATTTCAACTTTCTCCTTATATGGTACTTAGCTGGACTGACTTTTTACCTTCTATTATTTCTAACAGTAATCCTATATTAAATTGAAGCCCCTCTCGCCATTTTGACATTCATACAATACAGAGTTATAGTAACTCATTCCTCTTGAAAATTAGTCTACTTTCTCTGGAATATGCACATAAGGGTGCCATATGACCTTGAGCAGTAGCTAGCAAATGACCTTGAATGTTCTTTCTAAATCTTATACTTTGATTTATTAAAAGCATTTCTGAGGAGAAATTATTTACTAATTTAACCATATTGTACTATCCAATCTACTTCTTTTTTATTATTTATTTTTAAGGATCTTTGACATTAATTAGATAATAATACTCTTTGAGACAGGTTTTTTCACTAGATAAACATATATTATTGAATTATCCCTTTAAGTTTGAGTACTAAATTATGTTAATAATGATCTACTCTTGTCTTGCAACTATGGAATAAAAGTATCCTTTGATGTTTTCTGTATTCTTAGTAATAGGCTAAATAATGCCACGATGGAATCCTATTTCTTATTGAAGATGTTGGCTCACACATTACTCATTATTTCTTTTACTAATTCATTACTAATTACTACAGTGCCCAAGAGAACTTGTCATAGACCAGGATGCTCTGCACCATGTGAATATTGAACAAATAGTTTATTCTTTCAGATAAAAATGGAAACACTGTTAAAACTAGTGAGAACAATATTTTAATAATATCTATGCTTTCACTCATTTATCTTTCATTTCATGAAGTGCTATTCATCATTGTACTTTTAGAAGTTGTTGGTTTTAATTATTACTTTATTTTCTTGCAATTGCTTTAACAAGCATTGCTTAATTTCAAAGTGTAGTTCTATTTTTCTATTTCAGCAACCTCATTTAGTAGCCAAAATGGGACAAGAATGGAGTATTAATCTCATTAACACTATTTATCCATAAATCCATGTGCTACATTTGTTTGTGAATTAGGTTGGTGAGAAACAATCAGTTAATCCCATCCTACAATCAATCTCAGTAATACGACTTGTTTTCTTTTCTTTCTGGTACAATTAATGAGAAAATTAACTACTGAATAGCACTTTGATGAATTATTCTCCTCCCTGTGATTTCCAATTTGTAGAGATGACATCAGATGACAGGTGTCTGTAAGGTTACCCCACCAACATCTCTAGCTTGATGGCTGTTAGGCTTTCCCTTGCCATAGGCTCCCCAGCCCCATACGAAACCCTGTCCTACAGAGCACAAGCCTGAGAAGAGTCTGAAGTGCCCAGTCATCATCACTTTAAATTCTGAATGGAAAATATTGGATTTTGTGTATGTTTTCCTCAACCATCCTGTACTTATAGATGAAGAAAAGTGAAGTCACAAAGATCACAGAATACAAGGCTTGAGAGAGTATCGAGATGCCATTCTTTGTCCTCTGGTCCCAATCCAGTGTCTTGACAGCACTTCTGCCAAACACCTGAAAGTGTTACCTTTATTTCTACTTCCCAGAGCCGGGGGGGTGGGGGGGGAGGGGGAAACCTTCAGATAGTGGCAAGCCATTTTACACTACATATGCTTAGCTTACAGGGAAAGAGCAGCAGTGACACACAGATTAAAAAATTTTTAAAAAAAGTCTACAAAGCAATGCAAATAACAAGGCACAGAATGATGGTTTTAATGAAAAAAAAAAAAGGTGATCAAATAGGTTAAAAGACTAAATGGAACAAAGAAAATGAAGATTTTATGCTAGGCCCTTCATTGGCAGAAGAGAACATTCCAGTATATTTTTGGTGGTTTAATATTTCTTCTGCTTTAGTTGGTCCTGTGGTGTTTTGTATTTCACAGACACGTGCTATTGCTCCTTTGATACAGTAAGTTTTTTACCATATGCTTGACAGAATGGGATACTACCCACAAGAAATCTTGCCTACTGATAAGACTATTGTTAACAGATTTAAAAGTTGGGTTTTTTTTCTCTAGAGAGAGATTGTGTACAAGTAACTGCACTGACAGTTGCATGTTTATTGTCTTGCAGCCACATTCAGATCCAGCCCACTCAGTTTACAGAGAGATTTGTTCTGTCACCCACTGGCTTCTGTGAGCCAAATTTGCAGATTCTAGCATGGGCATCACACCAATAATTCTGGTAACCAAAATTTGTTATAAGCAAGACTAGCTGAGGTGTAAAAGTCTCTTTGGACATTATTTGAGATGGAGATTGTGCAAGCAAAATTTAGTTCATAATTCCTCTGATAAAATGCAAGTGAGAGACCCACTTGCTCTCTGCTGCTTTTATTCCCTCCACAGCATTAGCAGACATGGAAAGCAATTAAAACAAATATTGTCAGAAAATTTAGTAGATCATGCTCAGGAGGGAGAGTGGAGATGGGAGGTGGGGGAGAGAATTATGAATCACATGTGAGTAATAACACTTCTTCTAACTGAAGGGGAAAGCAGTTATGTAATAGTGAGAAAAGTGAAAACAATCAAAACTGCAGCAAATATTCATGTGCAATGGTTTCTATTTTTCTTTTTACTTTAAGATTTGGGAACTGAAAAAAAGTAATTAAGAATCTGTAGAAGTGTACATGTAAAATTCAATAAGAGACATTTTCATATGGAGTACTTGGTTTGTTCAAAATCTCAGAGAAGCTTACTGCCAAGGAAGCTGATGCCTCATACATTGCAGATTCTCAATAATTAAAGCTTTGGGGAGTTCATCCAGGTCTCTGTATCACAGGACATTGACCCATCAAGACAAGGCAGGGGGATGCTGCAAACAGAGAGCAAGTTGCCTTTTCCCCAGTAGATTTTGCTTTACTTACTAAAGAGAATTGCTACAATCATTGCCTTATGAAGCTCCTGAGCTTATTCTATAACCCATGGATGGAAGCAGGCCCAACACAGCTGTATAAGGTAGGGAGCGAGGGCTGTTCTTCACGCACAGATGCTAGGCAGAGTATTTTGACCACATGGACTTGCAGAGCTTCCTCACTGAGCCCCAAAATGGGGGAATGTAAACCTACTACAGCTCCCAACTCTTCTGACAGAAGCATGCTATCTCCACATCTGCCCAAGACCTCTGTACATGGGCAGAGCTCATGTGAACGTCCTGGGCCAGAATTTTGTGAAGGGCACAGATTTGGCCAGCAGCAGAGCGCAGCCAAATAATCTCATGGCAGTTCAGCACTTTGGGTAGCATGCAAGTCCCTCAGGTCTTCACCCACTGCACAGGTGTAGGCCTATGGTTTAAAAGAAAACTCCTTTTCAGCATTATTTTCAGTGAAGCTCAATTCCAGATCTAATTCCTTTCTTGTATTTACTGCAGCAACTCTTAGATAACATGCAAGAAACAAAAAGCACGTTGTTGTACCAGGATTTTTAAGAAGTTATTCATTGCTATAGTTTAGTTGAGATCTGTGAAGAAACACATGCGGCATATTTTGAGAATGCGCTGTGCCAGGTTACCCTAAGCCACAGTGTGTTTAGACAACCACTTTATTCTACCATCTGGTACATGATAGGTTTCTGATAAATACATTCCTGTGCTTTGACTGTGGGAGGCACACAAGTAGGGAGGCTGGATTTTTCCAAGATGTTTGTCTCAGTCTCAGACAAACAACTTTGGCAATGTGCAGGAGCTCTCTGCAAGTGCAGTAGTAAACCTTCCCCTTAATTTCCCTCCCTGCAGCCCCACAACCCAATCCAAATAAAGTACCAGGACAGTGTAAGGTGAGCTCAGACTATTGCTGTAAGCAAAAGAGGTGACTGTAGTTCAAACAAATCTAGCCAAGTACAATACTGGATTTATGCATAGACAAAATCAGCATTTGCCTAAGGCAGCCAGCTGCTGAGCACTCCATGGTCCTGCTTTGGAGAAACAGGAGAGAGAAGGTCTGGCATTTGAGCAGCACATTATGCTGAGCCTCCAATTTCAACCTCCAAAGTCTTCTGCCACTGCTCTCCTGTCTGGGTCCTGCCCACACACTTATGTTTGCCCTTCCTCTGCTGCAGGAGAACACCTTGTCCCTGCCTTGTCCCCTTCCCTCCCTCTCACGGAGCAGCAGGAGGACCAGGAGGAGAACACTACTGCAGAAAGGAGAGGGGACTTTTGTCAGGGATGCACAGGTAAGTTGGTCACCTGCAGCAAGAGGAAGAAGCTCCAGCATCAGACAGGAAGAAGTCACCGATAAAGAAACATGAGGTTTTCTTCCAGAAAATTGTAGGTTGAGGGACAGGAGAGAGATAAATAGTCCCATAAGCACCAGTAGCCCTCCAAATTCTGCACCAGCCCCCACAAACCCCATAGGCTTCTCCCAGGGGCCACAGAAACCCCCAAAACCCTTCCAACACTCCCTCTTTTTTTTTTTTTTTCTGCAAGTCCTGAAGCTGTGAAACTTTTCCAGACATCATCATCCAATTCTCCTCAGTGGTTCATCTCAGCCTTCCGCCACTCTTTACAGCCACCAGAATTTATCATCCCCTCCCCAAGGATGTCTCCATTCAGCTTTGCCAACACAACTAAGAAAGCTTGAGCTGGCTCCAAGCTTGTTTTACTTTCCATAGATTATGGTAATGTCGCTGCAGTAACATGTTGTTCAGTGCAGTCTGCAAAGCCTGCCCACGAACCTGGTAAGTGCTCAGACTTTTAAGTTGTGAAAAGATGGAGCTGTGCAATACAAGACCCAAGCTTGCTTCTCTGTGTACAGCAGCCCTGGTATATTTATGCTGAGCAACTAAGGGCTTTTTTGGCCAGTCATTGTATCATTAGATAACACTTTAGAAAATACTTTATTAAAAAGAATTACCTGTAATGCAGAATGGATCAGACAGCTGGGATCTGATCCCAACTCTACCACTTTTTTCATTCTTTTTGCCTAAACTTCAGATCCTAAGACCTGGCCTTCTAAGCTCTATATTTCAGTCTCAGCTTCTTAAAAACATAACCTCTTCATACTTCAACAGTTTTGTGGTTGACACGCATATTAGATAAAATATGATAGGAACAACCAAACTCCACTGCTCTCTAGTTTTTGGGAAAATTGCTGTATCAGTTCAGGCCAGTGTCGCACATTGTCAGACATGTCACCAATGTTGGCCAGTGTCTGACAAAGCTTTAGAGAGAGCTATAAAGTGCGAGCAATAAATACCCTTATGACTAAGACGAAAGTTAATTTGTGTTCCCGCTTAATTAGTTCTTAATTTATATTCTGAAGCGCAAAGGTTGAGCTCTCATAAAACTGTGTCCTTTGAAAAATAACTGAGTGGTTCCATTTTTCATTCTCTAATGCAGTTCTTTTCACTGCTATCAGCATGTTGTTTTAATAATACCTTGTAGCAGTAAGTTCCACCAGGTTTTTTTTTTGTGCTGAATAACATAAGGGAAAAGAGTCTAACAGAAGTTTTGTAAGTTGTTATTTGTGTAGTACCCAGTGCATTAGTGTATAATAACAAAATAAACAGAGGAGTCCAATCCATTGCCTCTGTCAGACATTAGAGACATACCATTTCTCTTGCAGACCCGTCTCCTACAGGACTATCATGCTTCCTGTTACACATTGACGGAATGAACTACTTTTAGCTTGTTAAATCTTCTCTTTCAAGAAACTCTTTGTATACTGCTAATTGTTTTCATTGTCACTTCTGGGTCTTTCCTACTTCTTCCTCCATGCTAAAGTGAGACAAGTAAAACTGAGCAGTAGTTGAGGTTAGCATATTGCACTCTTCATTATTATCCACTGAACACTGCTATCTGACCTTGGGAGGGTGTTATGTTGCTCAGGTTTGTACTTCTGTTGTTTCCTTAAGTAGTTACAGTTATTTGTGAACACAAAACCAGGGAGTTGTTCTCCCCAGCACACACTGCCTCACTTTGCTGCAGGGAACATCTTGAACTCTTCACTTACATTGACTCATGATGACGGATGTGGTAGGATGTGACATCCCACTTACAGTTCCCCAGCATAAACAGTTGAAACATAATAAGAGCTCCCATCTGCCTCACTCTCTTTCTCCCCCAATACTGAAAGCAAACTGAAGAATCAAAGTCATTCACATCTTCATTCAGAGAACAATTGTATCAGAAAGCAAGAACATCCACATTTTTGAGCAGATATCAATGCTAAAGTTATGTTACTATTGTCCCAAACAACAGCAAAATTCTTACTAGCTTTGGAGAAAAGTATACATGAAGTGGACTTGTTCCTGGTGTAATCTTATGTCTACCTGGAGAAATTCTGTCCTTAGGCTGGCTTAGGTTAGTCTTCCACACTGCATGCTGGTATCTGACAGGGCAAACCAAAACTTATTTAAAGTGAAAAGACAAGGTACGCTATTTCTTAGCACAATATGGCTGTAACAGGAATATAATAATCTCTAGGGCTAGAATCCACTTCTTGACCTGATTTTCTTCTGTAATTAATGAACAGTGCAACACTTCGGTACACCACTGTAACAGAATAAACTGTGATTTTTCTATTTCCTGTAGCTACTTACAGACAGCGAACACCACCCAGGGCTCTAGTTACCAGGAATGGAAAAATAATTCATGCCCAAAGCAACAGGGAAAAAAGTCTGTAAAAATGAACTTGAAAAAAGTACCATTTTATGGTGATGCACTTTAGCAAAAAAAACATTCAAAACCCAGCTGAGATTTAAGCCACAGAAGTCCAAAGTACTTTGAGAGCTTTGATGCAAAAGATGTAAAGTATTATTTAAAATCAAATTCAACCTCTATATAGTTCTACAGGAATTTGACCTATTCTGTTTCATTTTATTATGACTACTTGATAGGTCAGGGACATTTCTAAGTTATGACAACTAGAAAGCTTATGTGCTCTCATCTAAACAAAATTATTGAAATAATTTATTTTTAAAAGTTCATTGCTAAATGAATTAAGCATTTTTTTTCTTTAGCTGGAAACTTACCCTTGAAGAACAATTAGATATGTATTTTGGACACTGGCTATGTCTTCAGAAAGCCATCAGCATAGAAATTGAGGCTAGTTCTGTAAAAATGGAGCATCAGAGTTGTGTTAGTGGAGTCCTTTCTCCAGTCTGTTTAGCCTTGTTGAGAAAAACACATTCATATGGGAGATGCTCCAGCCCTCTGATCATCTTTGTGGCTCTCCTCTGAACTCGCTCCAACAAGTCCATGTCTTTTCTGTGTTGAGGACTTTTGATGGTTGTACCCTGTCTGGGAGTCAACTCCACACAGCCACTCG
>VZTO01008878.1:122144-138720 GCA_013400615.1 Syrrhaptes paradoxus | reverse complement strand
AGGTTTGCACAGGCCCACCTCTCAAGCCTGTCAAGGTCCCTCTGGATGCCATCCCTTCCCTCCAGTGTGACCGCACCACACAGCCTGGTGTCATCAGCAAACTTGCTGAGGGTGTATTCAATCCCACTGCTATGTCTGTTACACTGTAACCCCATCATAGAAGGTCACCAGATTTGTCAGGCATGATTTGCCCTTGGTGAAGCCATGCTGGCTGTCACTAATCACCTCCTTATTTTCCATGTGCCTTAGCATAGTTTCCAGGAAGATCTGCTCCACGACCTTGCCAGGCATGGAGGTGAGACTGACCAGCCTGTTGTTCTGTTCCCCGGATCTTCCTTTTTTCCCTTTTTAAAAATGAACTTATGTTTCCCCTTTTCCAGTCATCAGGAACTTCACCTGAGTGCCATGACTTCTCAGGTATGATGGATAGTGGCCTAGCGACTTCATCTGCCAGTGCCCTCGGGACCCATTGATGCACCTCATCACGTCCCATGGACTTGTGCACCTTCAGGTTCCTTAGACGGTCTCAAACCTGCTCTTCTCCTACAGTAGGCAGTTCTTCATTCTCCTATTCCCTGTCTTTGCCTTGTGCGACTTGTGCAGTACGGCTTGGGCACTTGCCAGTGAAGACAGAGGCAAGAAAGTCATTGAATAGCTCAGCCTTCTCCATACCTTGGGTAACCAGGTCTCCTGTTTCCTTCCAGAGAGGGCCCACATTTTTCCTATTCTTCCTTTTATCAATAGTATACCAATAGAAGGTCTTCTTGTTGCCCTTGACATCCCTGGCCAAATTTAATTCTATCAGGGCTTTAGCTTTCTCAACCTGATCCCTAGTTGCTGTCAGTTTCTCTGTATACCTCACAGGCTGCCTGCCCTTGCTTCCACCCTCTGTAGGCTTCCTTTTTGTGTTTGAGTTTGCCCAGGAGTTCTTTGTTCATCCATGCAGGCCTCCTGGCATTTTCGTCTGACTTTTGCTTTGTTGGGATGCATCACTCCTGAGCTTGGAGGAGGTGATCCTTGGCTACTAACCAGGTTTCTTGGGCTCCTCTTCCCTCCAGGACTTTATCCCATTGTATTCTACAAAGCAGATCCCTGAAAAGGCCCAAGTCTGCCCTCCTGAAGTTCAAGGTAGTGAGTTTGCTGTGCACCCTCCTCACTGACCTAAGGATCTTGAACTCCAGCATTTTGTGGTCACTGCAGCCAAGGCTGCCCTTGAGCTTCACATTCCTCACCAGCCCTTCCTTGTTGCTGAGAACAGGGTCCAGCATAACACCTGTCCTTATTGGCTCCTCTATCACTTGGAGAAGCAATTTATCATCAACGAATTCCAGGAACCTCCTGGTTTGCTTATGCCCTGATGTGTTGTCCTTCCAACAGATATCAGGGTGGTTGAAGTCCTCCATGACTACCAGGGTTTGTGAACGTGAGGCTGCTCCTGTCTGTCTACAGAGGACCTCATACGCTCAGTCTTCCTAGTCAGGTGGACTGCAGCAGACCCCCACTGTAACGTCACCTGTCCCTGCCCCCGATTTAATCCTGACCCATAAGCTCTCAGCTCTTCATCCATCCCCAAGCAGAGCTCCATGCACTCCAGCTCCATGCACGCCATATCTGGGATACAATCCTATCCACCCTACCACTTAGAGTAATAGGTTACCACTCTAACTAGTTTTATTACTAGTCTTCCATTTACTATCTACTAGATTACTGGACAATAAGATCCAGCAGTATCTTGGGACAACACTTTTAGCAATGTCAGTCAGCACCCACGGCCCATATATCCAGTGACTGCGTTACATGCACAGGAAATTCCATTTACTAACACATCTTACTGTGTATACAGTCTTAATTCTGTCCCTTATAGATGTTTCAGCTCAGATTCAGGTAAATTATTGTTCAATAACAGGATTTCCAGAATAGATTATATCATATCTTCCCAGACATTTCCTCTCTATATATTCTTTTCTGTCCACTTCAGAACCACTTACCTGTTCACTAGCTGCACTGCATATGGAAGTTTATCACTTAAGTTCGAACTTGTTGTTCTTTGTGGAAATGTATAAAATGGTCTGCACATGTAACACACATGAGATTAATCCTTATTTTAATAAAGAGATGCATTACTTTGTGTCAAATTGAAATCTCTGGTATAAATAGCCTGTTGTGACAGACTGCTGCATAATTCATTAAAAATACATTCATTTATGCATTTAGATATTTATGGAAACCTTTTTTAATTAATCTTTTCAATACATGTATCAAACCCTATAAAAAGTTCTTATACCCATTATAAATTTCTCTTATTAAGAAGAGAAATTTACAACTGTTGAATGAATCTTTTTCAAAAGTGTGATAAATCAAAAATGTTTTAGGAAGATGATTGAGGGGCAACCAGTAACAATTTTTTCACAAATCCCACTGTAACTTTTTGTACTATTTGCCTGCAAAAACTCTGTCCTGGGAATAGGAAGGAATTTTGAAGTTGCAGGTTTAGCTTTGGTGAAGTGAGGCTGAAGAGTCAAGCCTAAATATCAAGAGGAGATTTTCGGGATGTGGGAAGTGGTAGTTTCTATTTGATCTACCTAAGAAATATTGAAAAAGCACATCATTTTCAAGGGATAAGTAAGTGCTCCACAAGCCAAACTCATCGGTCACTTCAGAAAAAAATAACACCTCTTGGCTTATTGAAAGAAGACAGATGCAAACACTGAAGGAACCAGAGTCTTGTGTCCACCATGCTGTATCACCACCTACAAATGCTGACAGTTACCTATAGTTTCGGCTGAACTGCTCAAGAGCAGCTTGCTGCAGACATCTTGCATGGAAAATTGTGCCAGCATGCAATATAAACCCGGGTGCCAGCCCAGTGGCTCCACTTGCGATGTCCAGAAACATCTCAACAGAAGAGTACGCCAACTTTTCTTGTGTGTGCCGGGAAAACAGCTTTAAGGGAGAGCTTCTATGATAGGTGAAACCTCACTGATGGGAGGCTGACAGGGGTAACCCTGATGGGAGGAAAGCAGGATGGTCAAGAGACATCGTTGCTATAGCAACACTGCCTTGGAAAGACAAAAGAGGAAACCTGCGATTAAAAGGGAACTGCTGAAATAAGGAGGAAAACAGGGCTACCAGCACAATGCCAGCCCAGCAACAGTGTGTGCTGTGACAGGCTGACACGCACTCATCACCTCAAATGACTAAATCTGCCAGTCACCCTGTCAACCAATGATTTCACTTAGCCATCTGGCCAAATGCCGGGTGCTCCTTGGGGTGTTTGAATAAAGTCTTCAAATAATTTTGTGAGGTCATGGAGCCCAACATAGTTTGAGTGTTTAAATAGTCTCAAACAGGTCTCAAAAGCCTTTTGCAAGCCCCCAGCACCAAAGTAACTTCCCATGAAAAATAAAAATCTAGTAAATTTTAAAAAAAAAGAAAAATATTAATTGTACCTACATGAGTCATACCTGAAGAGTCTCTAACTTGTACACATTGTTTCTTATGTGTTTGTAGTAAAAGCAACTGCAGGTGGAGTAACCGTGACTTAACAACTCCACAGCTCAACACCAATTGCCAGGATTTTCTTTGTGAATGGATCTGGGCAGAAGAACACCCTTCGAATCACCCACTTGACTTAATAGAAACACAGAAGATACACTGCAAATTACTTTGGCAAAGTTGAGTCATCTGTACAGAAACTCAAAACTAACATTATTCTGTTGTCCAGACCAGCTGGTAAAAAAAAGAATTTGTGACAGAAACTAACCTAAATTACAACAATTTGCAGAACAATATTCCCCTATCGAATGACCACAATAAAGTACATCAAACCACTCAGCCTGTATACTTCCTAGGGCAGGTTTCACTTTCTATATACCGCTTCTAGCTAGAAAAGAAACCCAGTTTCCTTACATAGAAAAAAAACTCCAATGCAATTAGTTCTCAGGACACTCCAGAGTGTACAGGCTCCTATATTATTACTTTCTACTAAAATCACGAATAAAGGCAACTAAAAGAAAACAGAAAAAGGGGAGAAAGAAGAGTTATATTTTTATGCAATTCCATATAACTCCTGTGGCGGTTTACCTTCTAAAATTTTTACAATAAATTTTCCCAACATTGTTGAAGAGAATGGAAAATATCAGCCCCCTTTTATAGTATGGAATTGATACACGGTAAGATTAAATGAATTTCTGAAGATCACTCAGGAAATTTGCACTGGAGTAAAAACGTGCACTTCTCATGTTCTTGCTCTGTACCTAAGGAAAAGGTTAGCATTCCCTTAGGTACAGGTACTCTACAGCGTTGCAATATGTGTTGCGAAAATAAGGCTGCAGCAAGCACTGATCGTTGCACAGAGAGCGGGTTGATTTCTTTGTTGGTTTTGTTTTATGTTTGTCTCAGTGCTCTTTCAGAAAGTAAAATAAGTTATTCAGGCTCCACTTTTTCATAATCTCAAGGGTACTTGGTGTGTGGATAAGCCATCGATTTTTGTTCTCAGTCCGTTACAGTCACATACGTGCAGTAAAAGTAATTTCCTCGGGACTAATATCATTTGTTCTCCAGGGTTTTTCTTTATGAAAACTGAATTTTTAACAATCCTTATGTAACCCTTGCTACTAAGGTTACAAGAGATTGAGATCCATTTGTAAGATGAGCAAGGCATAAAATTTTGCTTCTGGAAACATTCCTGACAAAGTTCTTTATGTAAGGGAGAGGATGAAGCTTTTTCTATGTGATAAAATTTCCAATTGAAACTAAAAAAAAATTGTTAAATTAGTTTTCCTTCCTGGTTTGTGCACCTATTGCACTCAAACCTGTCTTTAATCTAATTTTGACTTTCACTCTAAAGTTATTAAAAATCAGGTTTTAGGAGAACATGGATTTCCCCCTCTTAGAGCAGTATGAAATGTTTCATTGCTATATTTATTCTAAATCAGAAGCAAAAATGCTCTTAAATGTAAATAAATTGTTATACTAGAGCTTGATGGAGTACAAAGAAGTATCAGTAAGCTTTTAGCTTAAAAAAAAATGGGACTGAAACTTTACTTCAATCATAAAAAATATATGTATTTGGACTATAGACATTTGTCTGCCTTAACTAAAATTATATTAAATTAGAAGCATTTTTTGGGAGTAGCTTCTCCTGACAGGCAACTCCATCCCAAACAAACCACAACACATTGGCTGCATTCCTGAGGAAGAGCTGCCATTCTCAGATTTAATAAAGAAAGCCCACCCAATCCTGAGCAAAAAGACAGCAGTCTTCCTTCCCCCTGATGCCCCCTCCCTCAAGGTCTATAATGTTTTAATACATCAGAAAGGAAAGTCTTGGGTAGGACATCTGACCTCGCTGGATATTGATCTTCTAGTTGTTAACATCTCATAGTGGTGAGAGGTTTTCCTCATTAGGGCACCGTGGTCATTACGGTGTGCAACATCACTGTGATGTGACTACAAGGCACAAAAATCAGATGCCTGCCAACTGCTAAGTGGTGAACCTTTCTTTGCAGCTGGGCAGCTGCAGTACATCTATATTGCTGTCATCAGTTGAAGTGAACTTCTGAACAGCAAGGCCTAGGGCATAATATAAGAGGGAGTAAAGGACAGTTGATGGGTAGGAGCTGGTGGAAGTGCTGCTGTGCAGCCAGAGGATGGTGGGATACCTTTATTTAGAGGTGGCTAAAAGCAGGATTTCCTCAAAAACTTTGTGTTCCTGTTCGAAAACAGGTAGAAAAAGAACAATACCTGGATCTGCCTTTTATTCATATTGAATCTGTTTTAAGATGATATTTAAGATGTCTTAAAGCTAGTATAATCAGAAATAAATACATCGTTATTGTCTGAAATGTGACTAAAAATAAACCAAAAAACCCTCTCTATCTCCAGAAGCATGAAAATATCCCGAGAACACCCATCCACCCCCATCATTTCACAGAGTATCTCACTATGCCTGGAAGGACAACTCTGAAATTGGTATCCTGGTACTCAAGGACAACAATCCTGATGTATTTCCTAACCAAAGGCGGGATCAGTAGTCAGATCTTTGGGTAGCAAGTTCCCTCCCCAGATCAGGTGTCCCCAGGAGCCAGAGACAGTCTGGCCTCTGTGGGGTTCACACTGTGTCCAGGACACCCTATGTTCTCTTACACCATCTCATGCTGCTGATGCATCTTCTAGGCATTTCCAGACAGAAGACCCCTATGGAAATAAGGTTTGTTATGCCAGTTTGTGCCTGTGAAGGGTTTAGGATGGAGGAAGGCAGTTCAAACACCCTGCTTTGTGTAACCTTTCAACCCCAAGCTTGCTAGCCACGTCTCTTCCACCTGCACAATTCCTAGTATCACGGAAAATAGAGAGAAACAGGAGATGGGAGACATTGCTATAGCTATTTGTGGGTTCCACTGTGGGAGAAACAAGATCGGTGTGTGACCAGCAGACATCCATTGGATAATTTTTATCCACTTTGGAGGAGAATGAATGCCCACTTGCATCCAGCAGGACCGAGCACATCAGAAGAGAAAGTACAGTACATTGTGAATCAGGGTTTTTTCCATAGGGAGCAAAGCACATTCCCAAATTATATTGGTAACAATAAACCTCTGAAATAATACAGTACATCTCTCTCCAGTGAACGACATCATTCTGTATTCTTCAGAGCTGAGAGGAATAAAACTGCACAGAACAAAAGTTTCAAGTTTCCCTTTTTGATGTTCTCAGACCTGAGCAAAAATAATTAATTTCTCCACCTCCACAAAGCATTTGGGCAGTTTTGCCATCAGTGGAACATAGTAATCATTAGTAAAAAGAGACAATTTCCACAGAGAGACTAATATGCAAGAAATCAAGCAGTACACATGAGAACACCTTCTTCATTTCAGATGAGCTTGAGGACAGGAAATGGTTTTGTTTTACTTTTTAAAGTAATGCAGAGCACAAAACTCCCCTCTTGATCATAGAAAGGGATGTCTGAGGGCATGAACACACTGGGCTGGTAGTGCAGCGGTAATGCAGCATTAGAGGTAATGAAGATTTCCCAACACTTTCCATTCTAAATCCCCCACTTTCAGCTGCTTTTGATGTTACTGAACTGTAATGACCAAGCTACAGCCTTCACAGGGTATTTCACTGAGGATGTGCCTATCAAGAGATTTCAGCTAAAGCATTTCAGACATTTCTCAGCAAAATGCAACCAACCATCTATAAAAAAAAAACCTCATAGTCATTTACTCTGGAAATACTACGTATTCTTGTATTGAAACCCAGGAACTTGAATTACGATGGTGAGGTAGAGGAAGGTAGACTAGTTCTAGCCCCAGTGGTGTGCTGTGGGGTTGTGTCTGGCTAAAGGTCAAATCCAACAGAAAAAGGAATATTTCAATTACCTAATGCAGAGTGACATGTTACATTTGGGCAACTACCACATATGAGCTGAGCTTGCTCCATCTCTTTGCAGGTTCCTGATGCCAAGTAGAATAAATGCTTGCATTGCCACTGAACAAATGGCACAGTAGGGATAGAGGTGTTGAATGGAATTTCCTCCTACAATTACTAGCCCTAGTACTGAGATACTAGAAATGGGAACAGAAGACAGGGGGAGTATCTCTATTCTGTTCTCAAAACTTTACTTGTTTGGGCTCTCACAGGCTTGAGGAAAGGAAAATATGCCAAATTCAATGTCAGGTAATGAGACCTCTCTGGAGATGGAGGGTGGAAACAAAGAAATAGGCAGAAATCTGAACAGCCACGAGCCTCGAGTTGGGTAAGACTTGGGAAGGGAAGAAAAAGAGTGGAGAGATGGTGTTTAGGACAAGTCCTGAAGCTGATGGCCACTACAGCATAATTCCTGGTGGAGACCTGGAGATCTACACCTCCCTTCTTGTCTACTCAATGTCTATGGCAAAGCATGTGTCTCCAGGCTCTCCTTGCATCAGCTACACCTAGCGCTTGTAGCCCACCACTGAAAGAAGACCACACTGTTGATTTATAGATCCCAATCCTGCTACTGACCCACTTGTGTATGAGAAAGGCAGAGGTGGGCTGAGGAGGGGAAATATAATTTTGTAAGGTTATTTTGTTTTTCAAATGCTAAGTATTGTTCAGCAATACAGTTAGAAAATGTCACTAAAATCAGCCAAACCAGAAAAAATTTCACCCCATTCTAAGGACTCTACCTCTTACACCTGCTGAAGGGCACAGCCTGCCTATGAAAAATCAGTATACAGTCATATAATTAAAGATTATACCATTCCACACACAGAGGCAAACCTAATTTAAAACGTGGACAAGTAGATCTTAATTCTGACATCCCTTAAGGTTTATAGGTTTGACTTCAGAGCCTTATAATTTTTCTCATGTTTTGAAGATGTGGTTTTCTTATAAATATGTATGTGTGTAGATGTGTAGAAATATATTTTCTTCTTATAAATATATATGCATACATTATATATATATATCTATACACACACATATATATGTGGGCCTTGCCACAACCATCAGAAAAATAAACCACAACTCTAAGAAGCAGTACTGCTCCTTAGCTTCTGTGACAATTATGTTTCCATCATTGGTTAGCTTCTTTGCAAGGGGATCTGCTTCTGTCCTGGATTTGCCATCAGATATTAGGATTCTCTGTGGAACACATCTCCTGCTCGCTCAGCAAATCCTGTTATTTTTTCTCTGGGAAGCTGCTCATAGGTACTCCATCACTCTGACATTTTTCAGCCAGGATAATGATGGAGCAAACAAGCACAGTAGCTGACTCAGGAGGAAGGTGTAAGACTGCGAAGTGGCTGAGCACAGAAATCCACACAATAGAACAGCTTTTTTTTGCATTCTAAACAACCCTCTTTTCCAAGGTTAGAAATTACTTCAACACTGACCAAACGATAGCATCAAATCTAACAAAGGCATACAGCAGTCACTGAAATCATGCCAGCAAAGATGGCAGCAAGTATTTTAAAGGTAGATGAGGTGGCTAGGAGCTAGCAGTAACTGAAGGATCAGACATGCTTGAATGTAAGTGAACAAGGAGGAAAGGGTCATGTGATATTTCAGAAAGGCTTCTCCTTTACATATTTGTCTGTGTGCTGGAAACTTCCTGAGACAGTAAACAATTAAATATAAAAAGAAAAAAATCTAGATATGGGTTCCATAAATTTGAATACATTTTTATTTAGTTCTTATACCATTATAAAAAGTTTAAAGATATTTCGTTATGTATACATTTTTATCTTCTCACTCCGATGTATAATATCTGTCATAACTCGAATGCAAGCTTGCTGCCCCATTTTAGGAATAGAAGTGAAGTCATAGTGTTCAACAAGTCATTATACTTCAAATTATTCCCAGGGTTATATTCCCCCCCTCTCAGAGAGCTTGCCAACTTCCAAAAATACTCATTACTTTTACTTGGCAACTGATTTTTCTTTCATCACATTGATAGTTTTGCTTTCAGTTGAACAAAGAAACTGGTGTGATTTATGACACATGGCTGTAAAAAGTAAATTAGCATCTTATTAAAATCTAGTATGGTTTATGGCATTTTGTTATACTTTGCTCACATGTCCCTTAATTTTGATTATTTTCTTCTAGCTACCATGCTATTTCTTAGTCACCAAGAAATCTAAAAAAGTACCTATGAATAATCCCAACTACACCAGTGCAACTTCACCAGCTTGGTGTTACAGAGAAAATGAAAGGAAACACAAATCTAGTGCTACTGCTAACATAACTCTACAGGGTAAAATTTTCAGAAACACTTCTACACTTTAATTCAAGTTAATCTTTGTGTAAATAAAGTTGAATCATTTGAATCCATAGTTTGTCAGATAGATCCCTCTCTTTGGATATGGAAGAGCAATCCAAGATGCTTCTCCAGCAAGCCTAATCAAAACATCCATAATGGACCAAAGCAAACCGTGACTCCAAATGTCCTAAAGCAACAGAAAGTTTTATACTTATAGCTGACCCTAAACTGGAATCTGACTAGCCCTCTGTGTCAGCAGACATTACAGAGTAGCACATACCTCCCCAGAGCCACAGACTAATGGAAGTGGGAAGGGACCACAGGAGGTACCTGGTCCAACCTCCATCCCTGCAAGGCAGTTCCAACATCAGTATCAGGTCAGGTTGCTCAGGATCTGGTCCAGCTGAGTGTCAAATTTTATAAATGTTACACTGCAGGTAGGCAGGAGTGTTCAAAATAATGCATTACTCCACTGTCCTGGAGTCTACTGCCTTTGGAGACAGCTTTCAACATAAGCACTATAGTAGGAAAACTATTTTGGCACAGAAGGAAACAGCTTGTACTGGACTTGAAATATGGGCAGCAGTATTGGTCAGGCACTTTAGTAAAGTGTCATATCAGAAAAACTTTTTCCAATGACTGTACCAGAGAGGAAACTATGATTTGAGGGGAAAAAAAAAAAAATCTGAGTGTTCCTCACACACTGGTGATTAAAACATGTCAAAGAACCTAAGCTCAGCTAAGGTCAAAAGCAAAGCTCCTGTTAACTGCAATTTATCATTAAGACCTTTTCATCCCAATCCTACTTTACTGGCGTAAAAGGCAAAATTCTTCCTGGCTTTGGTGACCCAGGATCAGACCTTTCAAAAGCAACTTGGGTGGAGGGGTGGGGGAGTTCTCTTCCTTCGTGTCTGTATATGTATTTTCAATCTTACATTGGATAAACTTTTTATGGCCAAAAATATAAATGCCTGAAAAGTAAGTTTTTTAATGGAATTGCTGACAGACTGTTAAGTGGAGTGCCACAAACAGCACTGCTGTAATGATTAGTTGAACAGGCTGATTACATTGGGCTTGTGTGCTCTCAGCAATGGCAAAAACTCATTTGATTTTCAATACGGCAACCCTCTTGAATCAATATCTTGCATTATGTATTCCATTTGAAGTACTTGTATAAAGAGTACAGTATTATTTTACCTTAATATTTTATTTTTAGAGCTCATGTAGCATAATTAGGCACATTTTATATGGTTTAGCATACAGTTTAACAACAGCTAGAATTTACTTGTTTGCATTATAGTTAGATCCGCAGTCAGACCTATATATGTGTATGTGGGCATATGTGAAAATGCGCATCTTTATAATTGCGGTTCCTGATACTTGGATACATGACCTATGATTTTGTGTGCCTTTTCCTTCTGGATATCTACCAGGAGACACCTTAAAGAGGAACAATTTTCAGGCTGCATTGAGTGTTGTCCATAGAGGCATGCAGCCACGGAGATATTCAAACTCAGTAGTCATCTTTTAAAGGTTAAGTCATGTCAGAGATTTCTCTCCATATCTTTCTCTCTCAACTAGTCTTCATGGAAGACAGACATACAAAGATGAAATGTGCCTAATCTCTTCAAATTTAAAGAAGCTCCTTTTAATCAGCATCACTATAGCCCATGCATCCTTTTCTGTATAATGTCACCCAGAATACACATAAACAGCAACCGCTGTGGCAGTGGAAGGTCCTGGGAATTCTCTTAAGCAAAAAATAACTCTGCTTCCTTCTTAAATTACTTTTTCTAGTGTAGGTAAACTTGCCCTGATACAATATATGAGCATTTGCCTCCAAAAGGAGCCTTGCCAGAAAGGACAGTCCCTGCAACACGCTGTCACCTGAACTTTCCACTGCCAGAGAACAAGTCATGTCCTTTCAGATGACCTCATGCAGGAGTGGCCTTAGGTGACCTGGAGGATCTTCAGCCTGGGGCCAGAAAGCAAGCTGAAAGGTCTGAACAAGCATGGTGAGCCCAGTACTGGAAAAGTCCCTGAGTTAAATGCAAAGTATGCCCCATGCAGATGTGACTGCAGTGTCAGTACCTAATTAAGGCTACCTGGGATGTGAAAGGCTCCCACAGATTCACAAGTCTACGTCTGGCACCACTGTCTGGCTGAGATTTGTACAAGTGTAATGTAGCTGAATCTGTCCAATTTGTCCAGGCGGGAAGGCAAGCTCTCTCATTTGTGTTTTTTTGTTTGTTCTCCTTTTCAAATCACTGATGGTGTTATTTGCTCTGTGTAAAGCAGTCAGGGCATCTGAGTTAACTGCGGTCTTACGGATTTTGGTGGGAGTATTAAGTTCCAGGACGATGAAACAGTTTTCAAGGAGAAGTGTTTCAGTCAGGACCTCCTCACACAGAGGCTCACTAGTATACAGTAATTTTTATTTGGAGGAAACAGCATTAAATTTATGAATATCACTCTAGAGTGCAGTATCTAAATACCTTATTTGCAAGAAATCATTTGGCAGAGTAAAATCCTGAATTCAGTGAGAGTTTTGCCATTGAATTCAATAGGGGAGGATTTTATGGGTTTTATCTCCTGGGAAGGAGAAAAAAAGGAAAATCCAAGAACACAAGCCATCTAAATAGTGATTACCTAAAAACACTAAGTAAAAAAAATACTTGGCAAAAATCAAACAAAATTTCTGCATTACCAAAGGGACTGAAAACCATTAAAGCAAATTCTCATGCCTGCTCATTTATACCAGGATCAGCTTACAGTTTTCTCCAGGCAGTGATTAAACAAACTGCCATTTTCCTCTGTTCTCCTTGGCTCTTGATAGACAAATGACAGTATAAGCACGTTTAGAAAAATGAAGAGCAGTAAAAACAGTAAGAAGGAATACCTCTTACCAGCAAAGGACTAGATTCAGGATCACACTGAAGCATATGCATAGAAACATATTGACAAATCTCAAAGCCAGTGTGGCAGCTGCAAGTCAATACCTAGAAACTCACTCAGACAGGTGCAGCTTTCCCATCTCTGGAAGACGTTCACTTTTTAAAAACAAGATGTCTTAAAAGAAGGAACCAATAGGAAGGTCAGCACCCTTACAAAAGGCTATGGTTTGTGATGGGATGGCACAGGCTGGCCCAGAAGCTGGAAAAAGGGGGCTGAGCTTTCTACAAGGCTTCTGGTCAGAAGTCCCAGGCTCAGAAAAGAGTTGTTCTAGGTGTAGCTTTGTCTGACATGGGTGAGAAACTCACAAAACCTCCCTGCATCTGGTTCATGATACAGACTTGAGCTGAATGTTATTCTATTCATTTACAGGGACTGAGTGCCTAGGGAAACCTTCATCTCTCTCTTGTACCATTATTTGTACCATTATACTCACGTTGACCAATCCTAAATTACAGTTCCTGGCCCACAAGTTGAAGAGTATTGATATCTCAGCTTAGTGCTCAAACCCAAGAATAGGGTCATTATTCCATGTTCAAGATCAACAAGAGCTTCTTCATAACTTGGCTCAACAGGCTGTTGAAAGTCAACAGGCTCTCAAGTGGAAAATGAACAAAGAAAAGGGATCCAATCTATCCCTTGTGTAATACCGATGTGCCTAGTGGCATCACCAGAGGATACAATCCCCCCAATGACAGGATGAACTAACCAATTTTTGTTGTTGTTTTCCAAGAAAAGAGAAATAATACTGAATGTAACTGAAATTACCCACTCATTCCAATGACACGGTGGTCCACTGCTGCTTTAAACGTACCACATCATTTTAAACACTGATGAGCTAGAAAAACAGAAAGCCATTTTTTTTCTTTTCAGGACAAGAATAATTGTCTTAAACCTTTATCAGGGGAGAAGGGGGATATGGAATCATAGAATCACAGAATCATAGAATCATAGAATGGCCTGGGTTGAAAAGGACCTCAAAGATCATCTAGTTTCAAACCCCTGCTGTGGGCAGGGTTGCCAACCACTAGAGCAGGCTGCCCAGGGCCCCATTCAGCCTGGACTTGAGTGCCTCCAGGGATGGGGCATCCACAGCTTCTCTAGAATCATAGAATGGCCTGGGTTGAAAAGGACCTCAAAGATCATCTAGTTTCAACCCACCTGCTGTGGGCAGGGTTGCCAACCACTAGAGCAGGCTGCCCAGGGCCCCATCCAGCCTGGCCTTGAACACCTCCAGGGATGGGGCAGCCACAGCTTCTCTGGGCAACCTGTTCCAGTGCCTCACCACCCTCTGTGTGAAAATATAGAAGAGTCTCTGCTCTGTGTATTAGGTTAAGTAATTAAAGGCTCCTCTCCATAAACCAAAAGGAGCACCAAGGAAGGAGGGGAGCTATATGAACCCAAATAGCCTTGCCAGAGCCAACAGAGCCCCCTGACCTGACCCAGCCTGAGCTAACACAGGAGAGCCATCAGTCCTGTGGTCTCAGGAGTGACACCAATGAGGATGAGTCTACCTTATAGAAGGGTATGGGACCTATTGTGCGATGCCGGGGAAGAGCATCTTGTTATTACACAAGACTTATTATGGGGAGTTTAGGGGAGAAACCAAAGGAAGGGAAAGGGAGGGATCAATAAATTTTGGGGTGGAACAATCATGGGAAAATAGAGGTCTAAGGTCATAAAATGGTCAATCATGTGTAAACTGGTTGCTGATCAGTATGCTTGCCTGTCAACGCCCTGCACCTGATTAGTGTCATCTGTTCTGTCTTCTTATTATACTCCTTTTCTGACTATTTTCCTGAGTGAAGGATTGTCTACTGTATGTTTGTGCCGTCAAAGTGCCACCAAGTGGAGTCAGACCACAGTAAAAGGGACCCAGCTGCCTGAGGTGCTTGCAACAGGGGAGATCAGAGTGAGTGTACATAGGTGTGTGTAATCAATAGCAGACATCAAGCCAGATGAGCAAGATCAGAAACCACTGTTCTGTCCAGAGGGGAAGGCTGCTTCCACTAGTGTAATCTCCCCAAAGATAGACTTTGGGGAGATTACACTCACCAACTTCCTGCAGTGCCCAGGTACGCCTACAGCTACATGAGCACAGGAAACAGAAAGACTTTGTGACCAGGTGAATGTCTTGTCAATGGACATTTAAGCCCCCAGGCCTCCAGGGCAGAAGAGCTCTGTGGGCTGAACTCCACTGCCAGTTCTTCACAGGGAACTTGAGCATCTCTCACAGACCAGGGTGGTGAAAGCTCAGTAAAAAATCATTGATCCTGACACTGCTTGGTGTAAATAGTCTGCAAAGGAAATTCAATGGATGACTTTTCCTTTATTTTAATGCATTTAGTATTTTCAGGCCACTTGCAAATATTGCCCCAGAGGGACATAAGGATATTTGAATGGACACGCTGGGTCAGACCAAAGGCTTGTCTAGCGCAGTAATCTGGTTTCAGGAGTCACCAATACTGAAGCTTACGCTATACAAAAAAGGCAAAGCATACGCAATGAAAGCATACAATGAGCCTGTTCTGCTGCAGCCTTCAACATACCATGGTTCAAGAAGTAACCTTGACTTTTCCCTACCAATGAAACTTGCTGAAAAATCATGAATTCAAAAAATCACCTTTGTATTCAGTTTATATTCTGATTGTTGTTGCCTTTGGTGGGTTCAGTGTGAGAGACCTAAATGCACTAATAGTCCTTAATGTCCCTGACCAGGTTCACTTAGGAACCGCACTACCACCCATGGGCCCAGGTTCTGCTCAGCCTGAGGCCAGGAGTCCCTGCCCCAGCTACATCATAGCAGGTCCCCAGGCCTGCCTCTGTCCCTGCTGCTTGGATGGACCTCAGCCCTACACTGTGATAGCTCATCTTTTGGATAGACTCCTCAGACATATACTGCAGCCTGTCCCTGTACCTGCCTTTGACCCTGTCCCCTAGGCCTGTCATGGCCTTGTCTCCAGCCCCATCTTCTTTAGCTCCTGGACCCCCTGGATGCTTCCTGGCCCTGGCTCACCCCCTCACCCTGTCAGGGGCTGATGGACCCCAACACCTCCTGGGTCTGCCCACTGTACTCAGGATAGTGCCTGCTGGCAAGGCACGACGAGTGCTAGGGTCATCTCCATGCCCAGATCCCTAGTCCTTACACCCTCACTGCTTCCTGACATTCACATCTGCAAGCTTTTCTCCACACTCCTTGTAGCAAGAAACTTTCTTGCTGCAGAAAGAAAACTAAGATTCTTATGTGACTTTGAGAAAAAATGACACTTCTCAAGGCTTTAGATAAAACCTTAAGAGATAGCAGCAACCTCGCAAAGAAATAATTTGGTTCTATAGATTATGCAGTGGGTAATTCCCAGAAATGTTAGGACAGTAAATCAATAGTAAACTCTGAGAGATATATTCACAACTCATTATGTAGTGCTTTAGTTCTTAAATTTGTATTAATTTGAAGGACAGCTACCCAGGTCTAGTCCCATGAAATGAGTTGAAAATAAGTTGACAAAATGTGAATTTTTCTCCCAGTTGCAAATAAAGATTATTTAAAAGCCCTTATAGATGCTCTAAATGAATACAGAACAGCAAAATCTTTTGTAATCTCTCCAGTTCTGTTCTCACATCACTGTCGGAGTTGAGTCAGGAAAATAAGATGAAATGTTGTACATTTGTCAATATGGGACCGGTAATTAGAAAACCAACATGCCTTCCTTACCACACCCCCAGAAATGGGCACAGCAGTGCATAACTCAGCTGCCTTGGCTCTGGGAATTGTGGCCCTAGAGAAACAGCATTGCAGGTTGCCTTGTGGTTGCATACCATGTTCAAGGCCATGCCTCTCCCTGCCTCATTCCCAGAGACACCAGCCCCAGCTCTGTCTGT
>VZTO01008878.1:90927-122100 GCA_013400615.1 Syrrhaptes paradoxus | reverse complement strand
AGGAAACAGAAAGACTTTGTGACCAGGTGAATGTCTTGTCAATGGACATTTAAGCCCCCAGGCCTCCAGGGCAGAAGAGCTCTGTGGGCTGAACTCCACTGACAGTTCTTCACAGGGAACTTGAGCATCTCTCACAGACCAGGGTGGTGAAAGCTCAGTAAAAAATCATTGATCCTGACACTGCTTGGTGTAAATAGTCTGCAAAGGAAATTCAATGGATGACTTTTCCTTTATTTTAATGCATTTAGTATTTTCAGGCCACTTGCAAATATTGCCCCAGAGGGACATAAGGATATTTGAATGGACACGCTGGGTCAGACCAAAGGCTTGTCTAGCGCAGTAATCTGGTTTCAGGAGTCACCAATACTGAAGCTTACGCTATACAAAAAAGGCAAAGCATACGCAATGAAAGCATACAATGAGCCTGTTCTGCTGCAGCCTTCAACATACCATGGTTCAAGAAGTAACCTTGACTTTTCCCTACCAATGAAACTTGCTGAAAAATCATGAATTCAAAAAATCACCTTTGTATTCAGTTTATATTCTGATTGTTGTTGCCTTTGGTGGGTTCAGTGTGAGAGACCTAAATGCACTAATAGTCCTTAATGTCCCTGACCAGGTTCACTTAGGAACCGCACTACCACCCATGGGCCCAGGTTCTGCTCAGCCTGAGGCCAGGAGTCCCTGCCCCAGCTACATCATAGCAGGTCCCCAGGCCTGCCTCTGTCCCTGCTGCTTGGATGGACCTCAGCCCTACACTGTGATAGCTCATCTTTTGGATAGACTCCTCAGACATATACTGCAGCCTGTCCCTGTACCTGCCTTTGACCCTGTCCCCTAGGCCTGTCATGGCCTTGTCTCCAGCCCCATCTTCTTTAGCTCCTGGACCCCCTGGATGCTTCCTGGCCCTGGCTCACCCCCTCACCCTGTCAGGGGCTGATGGACCCCAACACCTCCTGGGTCTGCCCACTGTACTCAGGATAGTGCCTGCTGGCAAGGCACGACGAGTGCTAGGGTCATCTCCATGCCCAGATCCCTAGTCCTTACACCCTCACTGCTTCCTGACATTCACATCTGCAAGCTTTTCTCCACACTCCTTGTAGCAAGAAACTTTCTTGCTGCAGAAAGAAAACTAAGATTCTTATGTGACTTTGAGAAAAAATGACACTTCTCAAGGCTTTAGATAAAACCTTAAGAGATAGCAGCAACCTCGCAAAGAAATAATTTGGTTCTATAGATTATGCAGTGGGTAATTCCCAGAAATGTTAGGACAGTAAATCAATAGTAAACTCTGAGAGATATATTCACAACTCATTATGTAGTGCTTTAGTTCTTAAATTTGTATTAATTTGAAGGACAGCTACCCAGGTCTAGTCCCATGAAATGAGTTGAAAATAAGTTGACAAAATGTGAATTTTTCTCCCAGTTGCAAATAAAGATTATTTAAAAGCCCTTATAGATGCTCTAAATGAATACAGAACAGCAAAATCTTTTGTAATCTCTCCAGTTCTGTTCTCACATCACTGTCGGAGTTGAGTCAGGAAAATAAGATGAAATGTTGTACATTTGTCAATATGGGACCGGTAATTAGAAAACCAACATGCCTTCCTTACCACACCCCCAGAAATGGGCACAGCAGTGCATAACTCAGCTGCCTTGGCTCTGGGAATTGTGGCCCTAGAGAAACAGCATTGCAGGTTGCCTTGTGGTTGCATACCATGTTCAAGGCCATGCCTCTCCCTGCCTCATTCCCAGAGACACCAGCCCCAGCTCTGTCTGTGTCCAGCCACTGGATAGTAAGAGAGTGATAATGGAGAAGTTACATCCCTCCTCTTCCTGTGCACTGGCCCTGCTATCTCCTTGAAAAGTATGGGCTGAAAGTGAAAAATAAGAAGTTTGTATGATTTACATCAGTGAAAGCATTGTTTTTATTATAAAAAGAAAGAAAAAAGCATAAAGTAAGGAAAACCTCCATCTCCTCCTAAACACCACCTGTCAACTGTTATGGAGAGAAAAAAGCGAACCCAAGAGGAAAGGGAAACCACGACACAATGCAGCATCTCAGGAACATCCTGAACACTGCCAGAAGAGACATGCAAGTAACAAAGTTAAAAATAACAAGTTGCATACTGAGACCAGGACTGCATAGGATCATACTACTCCTTGCATTGTGTTATGTACGAAATTTGTCTCAGTTCAGGCAAAGGCTGACTTGTTGGGGAGCACATCATTGCACAGCCGAGCAAAATGGAGCGAGGAAAGTTGTTTAAGCTAGTTCGTGTGGCATCCAAAGGGCAATTGCACTTACCTCACCCAGCCCTACCTCTTGCTCAACCTCTGAGCAAGTCTGCCTCACTCACTAGCTCAAACAAACAGCAAAAAAGCCTCATGTGCCTGTATCTTACCCAGAGTTAATATGATTCTAAATTTACCTTGCTTTGACACAGCGTCTTTGCGTGACCGGAATATATAAAACCTCACAGTGGAACACAGCTTCAGCATAGTACTGGAGTAGAGGGTATTTGCTCACAAAATCACATTAACAACCACAAAACCGGAGCACTTAATTCCCCATACATTGCTTTGAAAATGCAGCCTTAACGCAGCCTTTGGTGGAGGATGGGGGTGGGGAAGGAAAGGCTTAACCCGAGGAGCAGCTTAAATTAAACTTCTCCTAAAGCTTCCTAACTTTAACGTGAATGCAGGCCTCCCCTATCTCCTACAGCTCACAGCAATTCAAACGATCACACGTACAGTGTTGTCCTTAAAATGGGAAGAAATCCTCCTCTTCCCACACCAGGAGGAAACAGAGAAGGTTACTAGAGGGATGAGCTGATCTGTGTTTACCCAGAGGGGCTAGCAGGCTTGAGCCTGCAGAAAATTTTGCAGTTTTTCTTTATGCATTTTTAATCAATTCTAAGCTACTTACAAATATGTGCAATTACTTTCTGCACTTCGCTTTGTAATAAGATTTAATGACTGTTCTGTAATCCTCTTGGTGAGCACTGATAATCAAACACTATGATTTAAATTTCAGATTTAACAGAGCAGTTTTCTACAAAATGAGGAGAAGTGTATCTTTAATCTTTAATCTTTTACTGGAAGTTGGGAATTTTTCAGGTTTCTTATACATAGTCATAAAATAAAAGGCAGGATTGGTTTTTTTAATATCTTTTTCTAACAGATGCCAGAACACCCCAGACCTTGTTTATTTTTGAATTTTCTTCTTCTATGAAAATGTTTTGTCTCCTACAAATTTATGGTCCTATTTTCAGCATTTGCGGGCACCTCTTAAAGTTGATGAGTTATAAAATTATATATACTTTCCATATAGAAAGATCCCAGATGTGAAATAACCATTTCTGTATATCAGCGCACCTAAGAAAAGACTGTCTTTTCTCATAAAATTTGTTGGCTCTTTGTAAAGTGAATTTGGTGCTCATGGAAAGCTCAGGCTGTGAATCCACCAAGCCAACAGAGCTTTCTCTTGTCATTAGAAAATGCAGGACTCCTAAAAAAAGACAAAAAGCCTGAGGTTTACAGACTGAGCAGTGACCGGGTTTTGGGGTCAGAAGAGACCTAAGGGAAAGAGATATGTTACTGAAAACAACCATCAGAGCCCTGGTGAATCATAGATTCATAGAATGGTTTGGGTTGGAAGAGACCTTAAAGGTCATCCAGTTCCAGCCACCCTGCCACAGACAGGGACACCTCCCACTAGACCAGGTTGCTCAAAGCCTCATCCAGCCTGGCCTTGAACACCTCCAGGGATGGGGCAGCCACAGCTTCTCTGGGCAACCTGTTCCAGTGCCTCACCACCCTCATAGTAAAGAATTTCTTCCTAATATCTAATCTAAATCTACCCTCCTTCAGCTTAAAATCATTACTCCTTGTTTTATCACTACACTCCCTGAAGAAGAGAACGATGACAGGCAGCCAGAGGTACTTCCCAGAAGCCATACAAAAGCTAAAGGCAGCCTTTGGGATGATTTTGAACCATCAGCTCCTGGCTCTGGATCCCACGTACTCCTCCCTCTTCACTCCATCAATCCAATAATGCAGGACCAATAGCAGCAGAGAATTATATCTTGCTTCTCACCTCAGACAGCTCCAGCCCAATCGCATGTAAAGCAGCTCCTCTGCAACACCTAGCAAATGACCTTTCCTCCATCAGCTGGCACATTTTCCAAGGCCACCTTCAGTGACAAGGATGGTGATGGGGCAGCAGGAGGACATACAGCCACGTAAGAACTAGTCGTGTCTTGCAGTATCCCAGTAGGATCAGGTTGACTTTGACAGGGCTCGGGACGGTCAGCTTGGGGCTATGCCCCCAACCCTTCTGTCCCTTCTGCAAGGTTCAGTTTAACACATCATGCTGAGGTGAGAAATAGAGCTTTATCTTCAGAAATCTGTTACAAAGTGACTTATTTGTATTTCTTTTCCTTCTGTAAAAAACACCCTTTTTTTGGCAGAGAAAGTATATCCTGAACGTGAGAAGGCATCACCACCAGCTCTCTACACTACCCTTTCTCCTGCTCTCCATGAAACAAAAGAACATTCTTCATAGGCAACAGAAACATTTTAAGTTCACAACAGCCTTGTGAACCACCATTAAAGCACCAGAGCTGACTCAAATTTGCTGCAGCAACAGACAAATTTTGAGGTTTACATGTAGGAACACCTACTCCCTCTTCTCTAGCACAACCATTTGCCATTACCCCTCCCTAGAAAAGCAAGTTATTGACTGACTTGTGCTAGCAGGTGATTCCTGCTCTGAGTCAGGCCAGGGGTGACGAGGTACTGTTCCAGGCAGTGCAGGGAAGGGATCCAAAGCAATGGAAGATCTTCAGTGGAAACTAATGAACAGTGAAGTTTTAGGAGAAAGCTTAGGCTGATTTAATATTTGACTATTTGAATGATGGGTGAGTGAAACTTTTTAAAATGTGGTAGGTGTGCACCATTCAGAGATATTTGTGTGTACACCTGTGAGAGTTTTGTGGGAGGTTTTAAAGAGTAAAAGGATCTGAGAAACCTATCTTTCCGCGTGATGTGAGTCTCCCAGAAGAATCAATGCAGAGTATTGTTAACTCCAACTTTGCAACCAAGAACATGTAGAGAAAGCAAATGACTCAAACCTCACAGTGACACAGTTTACTGCCATTTCAGTTTTTATGCACTGTGTCACAGACAGACTCTACTGTGTTCGTGAAAAAGCTGACAGAGTCAGCCTAGGTTTTCTGCCAAATCAGGAACAAACACAGTCTTAACCCAAATCTGCTTAGAGTAGGAAAAAATTGAAAAAAAATCAACAAATCTCCTGTATTCACCCAATGACTTGTTTTAATCTTGTGGATCTGAAATCACTCCTGTGCTCCCAGCAACAGACAAGTTCACCAACTGTACAGCCACCCAGGACTGAGGAAGGACTTCACCGTACCACATCCTCTCTCATTTTCTCCCATAACTCCATTTCCAAACTCCAACCATCTCCCTAACCTAGACAACCAGGCACGTGAACCTCACAAAACACCAAAACCAAAAAAATCCCAACCAGACAAAATATCCACCAAAAAAAACCCCAAATTAATAACCCTACTGTTATAAAGAGGGCTGAAAGGAAACAAAAAGTTCATTTCATCTGTTTCCTCGTGTCAACGCTGGATCAGATCAATCTGAATAATTCTAACTCGCATCAATTTGACCTTGTATATCTTGGTGCTCCTTCCCTGCAGAGGTGATGACTTTCCCTTTCCTCAACCTTTCATTACTTAGCATACAACATCTCTGAGTCAGAGCTAATCTCCTACTGTGTGTTCACATACTGAGCAGTATCCCAGAAGGGTACTGATTTAAGCCTCTGGGTGCTACAGTAGTAGTAACAGGTAATATTTTAACTAGAGCAGTTTGCACTACTTCAATAACTCATGATGGTTATAAAATTAGCATACGTCACTATCAGCAAATGACATGACTTTTGCTTCTTATTGTGAAAGGTTTTTACATCCCCTCATTGTAGGGTTTAATTTTGATTTGCATGCCCATGGACATGGGGTAGGGGTCCCAGATGATGCCATTTGGGGACACTCAGGCCTTTTAGTGCCCTCAGGACCCTGATGTCTACCCTTCAAAGAAGCAGCTGATTTATAGAACAGAATCTGGTCCATGTTGAACAGTTATACCCCACCTTCTCAGACATGTTCTTGTAACACAAAGGCTTTTAAACTAGTTATATTCACATTTTATCTGTGTTATTCCTAGCATAGGAAAAAAAAATATAAATCAATATAAACTGGGAAAATGTGAATGGGAATATGCATTGCCCTTCAGATGGGATATGCTCATTATCAAGTGAAACATATTGTAGGGATATCTGATGCTAATTTTTGCAGTGAGTAGAGCTGTTGAGAAAACTACTTTATCTCTAATTTGAGGAAAAGAACAGACACAGTAGGCTTCCAATATTTGAGTTAGTTTCGAGCTACTTTATTCAGTCTACCTCTCCAATTTAAAGGGAAATGCAAGTGAAGGGATGATTAAGAAATGGAAAAATAATACTACAAAATTTGGTGGGCATTTTGTTCGGTTCTGGTTTTTAATTTTGCAGATATGCAAGCAGAGGAAACTGAGGCCTTAGACATTTGCTTGTTTCTTCAGAAAGAGCATAAAGATTGGACATGATTGTTCCATTTGAATTTGTGGGATGCTTATCAGGACTGTGATTAGTACTGAAGTGTATTTGATTACTACACAAGTTGAAGTTACAAGAACAAGATAACATGGAAATTTTTTGGTAATAAATGCTGATAGACATTTGCAAAAAAAGTCTGTACACTCTGTAAGAATTGTACTCCAATGCATTAACCAATGTGACTAAAAGGGGCTTAAAATACAGATAAGTGATCTGGGTAAAATAAATCAAAAAGACTCATTCAAAATGGCTCTTTGAGTTTTTTGGCCTGCCAGACCAAAATCAAGCCTTCTCTGTAATATATGCAGCATTGATATGTGCCATTATGAAAACATGGGACAAACCAACAGCACAGGAAGGACATGGATCTGTTGGAGCAGGTCCAGAGGAGGGACACAAAAATGATAAGAGGGCTGGAGCACCTCCCCTATGAGGACGGGGTGAGAGAATTGAGGTTGTTCAGCCTGGAGAAGAGAAGGCTCCAGGGAGACTTTATTGCAGCTTTCCAGTACTTAAGGGGGGCCTACAGGAGAGATGGGGAGGGACTCCTTATTAAAACTGTGTAGTGATAGGACGAGGGATAGCAGCTTCAAGCTGAAAGACTTAGATTAGATACTTGCAAGAAGTTTTTTCACTATGAGGGTGGTGAGACACTGGAACAGGTTGCCCAGGGAAGCTGTGGATGCCCCATCCCTGGAGGTGTTCAAGGCCAGGCTGGATGAGGCTTTGAGCAACCTGGTCTAGTGGAGGGTGTCCCTGCCCATGGCAGGGGGGTTGAAACTTGATGATCTTTAAGGTCTTTTCCAACCCAAACCACTCTATGATTCTATGATTTTGTCCATTTAACTCACATTGAAAAGACTCCTTTTTTGTAATGGTTGCAGAGAAAGATTCAATGGAGTGGCGACATGGAGGGGAAAGAGGCGACTTGGGTGATGGGGGTAAAACGGGATGAAAGGGAGGTGTTGAGGGGGAGCTATCGACATTTACAAGGGTTGTGCCTATCTTTTTCTGTCTTCCACTTCTCACAAAATTCCTCTACCTGCCTACAAGCACCTCAGAAACACTTCAGCCTAGAGGAGCCCAGCCTGGTCGCACTACCACCTCCCTGCCATGGCTGAGCCCTGGAGAGACGGGACCGAGAATGGGAAGGAGAGTGGTCCAGACACACAGTCACCTTCACCAGCTGGTCCTAGAAGTTGACAGCAGGCAGGTGTAGCAGTGGACAACACCCTCCTTGCCTTCTCTTCCTATGCTCTCAGAATTGTCAGGATGAAGCAATGGGAGGACCCTGAAGTGAGTAGGGCCAGGTGCTCACTTCTCCCAGAAATCATCTACTCTCCTAATTTATCAGCACCACCTTCTGCTTCCTGCTTCTGCCCAGTCATGGCAAGATAAAGAAACAACAGCTTTGTTATTGGGAATAATATTATCTCTGACCCCCTGCTTACATAAAGCTGTTACTTTCTGTAATAATTCTGGTGTGAGAATTTAGAAACAAGCACAGGTGGCAAATGGTGATGGAGTCCTATTTCAGGCCCATATGGTGGCCACTGCCTTTGACCTTGACTTTGTTCCTGTCACTGACGGACATTTAGGTGTGTTTCGGAATGAACAGGACTGAAGTAAAATTACTTTCCTCCCTTTCCCCTCCTCCCTGGCATTTTCTATATGTGTGTGTGTACACAGTCATACATATTATCCTCTTAACAAAAGAAAACACAGCAGTGATTGATAAGGTGGGATACAGATTACAAGAACTTGATTTATGGTTTGCTTCACAATTTGCTGAATTCCTATATTCCTCTGAAATACATTTAATGCTCTTAGTATACAGGTAAATGCTTTAAACTCTTTTCACATAGTGAATGAAAGGGTTTTTTTTTTAATTAAAAGGGTATTAATGAGAACACTGAGATCCTTACTGTATCTCCTGAGAAAGTTAAGAAAAGAATGAAAACAAAGCCTGAGGTGCATGAATGGGGAAGAGGATGATGAAGTCTTTTTGTGTTTGCAGAAAGAAACAGTAAATGGAATCTGTAGCCACTGGATACACAATAGGAAAATAGTGGAATTGTGAACTATTAGGGGAACTAGAAATTTCTGGTGGGTAGGCACAGCATCTCAAAATCAAGTTCTCTATAAAAACAATTTCCAGCTTGAATTTTCATTGTTCAATACACAGAGTAGCTGTTTTGCAGTCTACTGTGCAAAAAGTGAAAGCTGATGATCCGTACCATCACTGAATTGCAAATAGGAGGGTTGTTAGAAAGACAGAAAATGCTGTCACTTAAAATAATATCTACAGCCAAAGCTGCTTTTTTTTTTTTTTTCCAAACAGAATTGTAAGGAATTCAAAACTATCCCCCAGAGGGACTAGGTAATGCACAAAATTGTTCACCAAAAAATAGAAAATGCTCTGGTTGTATTATTTCAAACTTTTGCATTTCACAGTTATCTTGAAAATACCAGCCACTTCAATTACCTGTAGGGATTATATCATTGAATTAATGCATCCGATTAAATATTCTTAAAATTGAAACTAATGGGAGGAGTTCTAGGATTTAAGTGTTAAAAAAACAAGTTTCAAAACAAGATATGAACAATGTCAAAAATTAAGGAACAACACAGATATAACCAACAGTTAGTTAGAAAGAACTTGTCCTCATATGAACAAAGAGACAGAAAACTCTTCCTTTGGATTTTTAAGGATCCCATGTACTACTGACTTGAAAGAGGAGAATACAGAGGGTGTGATAATAAAGCAATGAAGATATTATCCTCACTACCATCAAAATACCATTGTGATGTTAACTAAGGCTCTTGAACACTATTTCACAAGCACCACCATCCTCAAGACCTGTTGACTGTAGGAAGAATTAGTGCATCAATTTCTCTATGATACTTAGTGGCGATCTCAGGAAAACTGTTGATATCTGCATCTAAACAGAAAAAGTATTTTGAAATTTGCAGTTGGCTTCTTAGACACAACTAAATGACTCCATTAATCTTTTTTTAAGCACTTTCAGACAGGTTTGATGATTGAAATTTCACTCTAGACAATCTATTGAAACAGCAAAGGGCAGATCCAAAAGAATGAGAGGCTTAATGAGAGTTAGCAAACTGAGCGTTGTTACATTTACAAATCACATTTGGAACAAAATACACCATTTTATATTTTATATATAAATGTACTATAAAGTCAATTGTACAGACTGTGTTCTAAATTTCACTTAAGAAACCTTCACGGGTATCTTCATCTTCACTTTTACAGCCTCTGTTTCCCTGAAAGTAAAATTTTAGGAAATCATGCCAGGCACAAGTTTCTCTATACATGTTATCTGCATAGTCTTCATGGTACCTCCTAAATCAGACAAATCAGTTTTATTGTGGACTAGATCACTTAGTTCTTACTGGTGAAGAAACCCTTTGCTTTCATCAGCAGTTGCTCCTAAATACAAATTACAAGATCGAGGCCTGATGCAGCAGCAGTTGTGAAAGAGCAAATTCTGCTGCTATAGGACTATCTTTTATCAGCTTGAATTTCTTCTTACTGCAGCATGAGGCCACTTCTGAAATGGTGCATGAGGACAGCTTCTCAGGGTGCAAGTATAGGAACTTGAAAGGCACTACAGGAGTGTAGTGTTTCCAAGTATACACCTATGTCTATTCCTGCTTCAGAATAGGGAGAGCAGCAGGAGCTTACCAGGTTTTTCGTCACTGCGTGAATTTGCAGCCTATTGGACCTCCTGACACTATCAGAAATGGATCATAAGGCAGTGCTGTGAAAAAAAACAAGCCATGTTTTCCTCTGTGTTCAACCATGACATTGCTGCCTGGCATTTCAAGTTTTCTCTATGTAAAATAGCTGCAAACAAAAGGGAGAAACATGTTTTACTCTACCTTCAGATATTTTTTTTAACACTATCAAGTTCTGTAGCTTCATGCTCATTATTTTTGGCATTTTTTCTTTCATTTCTATTCATTCAGAAGGCTGAGCCATGGGAAAAAATACATTTCTGTGTTCTGGTGCTCCTTTTTTCATAAAGCTTTATACAGGTCTTTGTTCAGAGACCATTGTGCAGGATTTGTACCTCAGAATACAGTTCTGTAGAAGCACACAACTTTCACTCCACAAAACAACAAAGACAAAATTGATTGTTTACATGCAAACCATGTACCAGGAAACGGAGATATGGAGAAAGAGCTGGGGATGGGGAGGGTTTTGGACAGAAACTGACAATTTTAAACTGAGAGGAAAACTTCTAGATGGGTGTGTTTGAGAGACACATTGATCAGTGGAGGGGTGAGAATGTATATTTCCAGTAGTAGAGGAAGATAAGAGAGTGGAGGGGATCACTCACAGTGACTAAAGGAAGAAAAAGAGGGATGAAGTGCAGAGTACAATATCACGAAAAGTTACAGGGCCTCTGGTAAGTAAGCTCCTTGAATCTTTAATTAAAGCAACCTGACTGATCTGTTTATTCCTATAGCTCACTTTCTATAATTTCAGTATTCTCACAGGAATCGGCAGTAATATGGAAACCAGCAGAAATGACAGACAGCTGACCCAGAAAAAAAAACCTACTTTCAGCTTTATTATACCACATGCTGCATCCAAAACAAAGGCTTCATTAAAAACACTGCTCGTGATTTTTTTTTCTAGAATCACAAAGACACACACCCTGAAAATTTTTGAAAGAGTTGCTATAGACTATGTTCAGTCATCAGAAGCACATTAGATTTTTTGACTGCAGAGGGCATTTCAGTCCAATGTAGGAGGGACTATAGGCACCAAGCACCCCACCCTCAGACATCCCATTAGACATTTTACCAATGCTTTAGTGAAGAAATCTGATCAATAAAGTGTACCACAGAACAACAGAGAAGCCCCATTTTGCTCACTAACGGCTTAGTTTCCCGGGAGCTATTGATAGTACTAACATCTTTGCTGATGCAAACAGAGGATACAGTTGGTAAGGCCATCTGCTCCCTCAGCCCGTACATGGTGTACATCCCTGAGTGTGGCACCCAGGAGCCCAGCACACAGAACAGAAAACGATCACAGAGTGACAAACTCTCAGGCACAGAAATAGCTTCAACAGTCTGGCCCAAGGGAGCATGTTTTTTTGAGGGAAGTCTAGCAGATGTGGAACACTCCCTCTTCCCCCTCTCTGTCAAACCTGTCTGTAACAGGGCTCTGTGGATAGGGCAGAAATTAAAGGGGCCTGGAGAAACTTGAGGTCATGGTGAACAGAAACCCAGAAACCTGGGGTTCAGCAAGGAGAAGCACAAAGCTCTGCAGTCGGGGATGGAATAACCCTGTGCATCGGTATCAACTGAGAAGCAACTAGCTCAGCAGCAGATGAAAATTATGTGTTACGGTGGACATCAGGCTGAGTGTTAGACAGCAGTTAGTCTCCTCCCAAACAAAATTAATCATGTACCTTCCTGCATTGGAGAAACCTGGTCCACAGATGAAAGGAAGTTATGACTCCTGCTCAGCAGTGCTCAAACCACACCTGAAATACTGTGTAAAACTTTGGGCACCCCAGTTCAGAAATGATTTGGTGAAATGACAGGGAGATCAGTGGAAGACAAGAAGATGGCGTAGGGCCTACAGCAGTTGATGGAACTGACCTTGTTTAAATTGGTGAAGGAGAATCTGGGGTGATTCAGTAGTAGTCAATGACTATTTGATGAGCAGTTTGACGAAGGTGACATAGCCAAAATCTTCTCACCAGGATGGTAGTGCAACACTGGGATGGGTCACCCAGAGAGGGTATGGATTCTTCATCAGGACTTGTCTGGGCAAAGCCACAGCAGCCCTGACCCAGTGTTGGTGTTCATTCTGCTCTGTAGGGGCAGAAGGCTGGACCAAGTAACCTCCAGAGGCCCTTTCCAAGCCACACCTCTACAGTTCTGTGATTCAGTTTCACCTTTCAGGAACCAAGAAGAAAGAAAAAATAAAAGTATATCATGTGGTTATTCTCCAGACAAAGCAAGTTACATTTCAGAGACTTCGTGTCTCTGTGTTTTGGTAACATTTGTGGGGAGTGAGACTCTATTAAGGGAAAAAGGCTTTTTGAGAGAGAATTTGGCTGAACAGCAGGCTAGGACAGGCTGATGTCACAGAGCAACTGATTCCTTGAGGAGGGACTAGCACTAGAGCATTTGCAACTAGTAAATTGCCTCCAAGCGTACCTGAAAGAACATGCATGCCTACCAATACTGGTCTTAGTTACAGATGAGGAGCTGGTTGGGGAAGATATGACAGCACCCCAAGATCTCCCTTTAAGAAGACTGGAAGTCTGGGAGACTTGTGGAAGAACTGTGAAGAGCAGGGGTCTCAAATTGAAGAGACAGGCAAACACTAAAAAAAATTATTTAATCTGGTGAAGCCAAAGAACTTTGCTCATTAGAAAAACAATGGGAAGAACCAGTTTAGCAGAATAACAGAGTCAATTCCACAAGCTGAAAGTCAACAAACACAGGACTTGCTTGTAAGGGAACAAGACTTCCTCAAGATTCATAATGGCATGGTTTGTTGAAGAAGTATGTAACTTATTATTAAAAAGTAGGTCTCAGGAAAAAAAGAGAGCATTCAACTCTTATGCAGATTGATTGGAAAATGAGATCCCAGAAAAGGGCACAAAAACCCCTGCTTGTCTAGTTCTCTCTCTTCTGAAAGAAGAAAACACTCAAAAACCAAAAAATCTTTCCTTTTTAATTCTGCCCTTTTCTCTGTTCCCACGCTACCAAGGAGATGATAAATGTCACTTGAAGTCTCTGGGTGTTCTAACAAACATGCAGGAAGATAATGTGCATGCATCATGATGTATATGCATAGGCACAACCTTCTCTTCTGAGCCAGTCTATTCAAGATCAGCCCATGGGTGTGCTGATTTTCCACATTATAGGAAAAAACATAAAAGGGCAGCTCCATATTCACTTGATAGGTTTTGACTCTAAAACTGCAGAGAAGGACATATCCTACTAAATAGAGTAACAGAGGAGAGAACTGACTGATTCAGAGACCATCATTCTGTCAAGATGTCCTAGTGACAAACAAGGAGAGTGAAACGTCTGTTGTTTGAGTAATCACTCAGACCTCAGGGAAAACATACGATACATGTCTGGTCTTTCAGTGTTCGCAAAACATAGCAGCTATTCAGATGTGTGCCATAGTGAAATGTTTTCCCATTCTTAAATAGGTGGCTTTTCTTTAATGCCAGGTCCTTCAGCCTTCTGCTGAACCCCTATCAGGCTAACCTATTTTGTAGACAACTGTGTACTTCTGCTTCTCTTTTTCTGGTAGCATTCCAGCAGCATCTCTTCGTTTGGCTTCTCTGGTTTTCTTCCTAGACGAAAACTTATAGAAATGGGACTGCTGGCATCTACCAAGATGTGTGTAAAGCCCAGCAGCATGGAAACAAGCACACCTTTCCCTAGTACTGCAACCCAAAGCACACCCTGACACAAAGTTTATCTTTCAAGGACCATCTCAGAGAAAGTGCATTGCATATGTATTTTGCAGGGATATCTGGCACAAGTGCCATTTACTGTAGATGTCAAGACAAATCAGACAAAGACCCCAATGCTTTCTCCACCCTCAGTTTCCACTTTCACCTTGAGGATGGCTTGGGGTGCAGTTAGTGTCATTTAGAATTGCTCCTCTCTTGCCTGACCTGTCTAGATCAGAGAGTCACTACAACCTGCAGACAGCTTTCTCTGACCTTGTGGCAGTGTTTCTGCTATGGAAAGTCACCTTGCTGGTCTCCTCTCACTCTTTATGGTTTTGAACATTAGCAGCACCATAGTTTCCCTGTTCTTGCTGAGGAAGTCCCCCAAGACAAAGATGTTTGGAAAAGTGGTTTCACATTGGAAGGAGCCTTACAGGTGAAATGGAGTCATTTGCTTTCCTGAGTTTGGACAGCAACACCAGTACTCACTTCATAATTCACAGAGTATAAATACATTTCTCTTTCCAGTCACAATTTTTTCAAACTTTCAATATCTGAGTAGCATCAAGGTGAAGGCAGATGTTTTCAGTTATGTCTGGCTTTTCACATTCTTATATTTTAGCCTTTAGAAAGGTACTGACTTTGACTCACTTTTGAGGAAGGAGGAAAGACTTGAGAGAATGGAGGATGTGTTTGGTCTGACCATTTAATCCAGGACTAATTACAGTCCCTTACAGAAAGCAGTCAGGGGGACAAGCTTGTAGTGCTAACGTGCAGAAGTTTAACTGGCATGACACAGCTTGAAGAAATGTTTTGTCAGATTATGTTCGTTATTGCAGCACAGTGTTTGGTGTAAGTGATGGATGAATGTAATAACTACCACTGTTTCTTTTTACTTCCATGTCATTAATGTGTTGCTTCTTACCATTAGTAAAATATGGACTAAACTTTATAATGTAATACTTCAGTGTCATAAAGGCCTTTTTTGTGTGAGTGGGTATTACAGGTACCTATAAATTTGGATGGAAAAAGAAGTTGCAAGAAAACACCACGCCAAAAAAAAAAAAAAAGAATACATGCTGAGAAAGTAATGAGCGAAAGTTTCCAAAGAACTGATAAGCCGTGGAGACTAACGGTCCTCTTGAACCTGCAAGAACTGATAAATCCAGGACTGAGAGTTTGCTGCATTTGTTCAAGGTCACATCAGCATCAAACATTAGGTTGTGTAAGTCAGACCACATCCAAGAGTGGCAGCTGCTATATGCAAAGACTACAAGATCATGAATATGCCTGTTGAAAGAAAGGACCCTCTGAGGGGCTTCCTGAAATAAACTAGCTAGAAATCACCAGGACTACTACTACCCTCCATTTCTGAGTAGATGGCCTCAAAGCTGCTGCTCCAACTGGGAGCTGTGTGATAAGTGCTTGTGCAAGTCAACTGTTAAAGTGAATGTGCTATGTGAATAGTTTTTTGCCATTAATAATAACAACTTAGTTTTATTGCTAACAACAGCTTAATGAATAAAAAGTGGTCTAAGCAATATTGTCTGTGATCTATGTCTCCCCCAACTCACTTCCCTACCAGCGAAAAGGTAATTTACAGCATGAGAATGGTGGACATTTCAGTGGCTGAATAACTTCACATAAACAATGATTACAGAGAACGAAATAAGGCTTTTTTGTTGTTGTACTGAAATCAGCTGGTGGAACCAGGGAGCTTTATATAAACAGTATGATATTTGGCAGCCATCTGAAGAGGAGGGAAATGGAAAGGGAAGAGGAAGAAGTGGGAAGACTGTACATCCTAAATTAAGACAGTGGTGCCTGTGGTTTCTGTCGTAGGTGTGTTCTTGCTTCCTTGGGTGCATTCGCAGTTGCACACAGTTTGGTCACCATCTCACACATTTAAAAAAACAAAACACCTGCTTATTGAATTAGTGAACCCACTGATTTCTGATGGTTTTCTTAAAAACCCCAGAGCTATTGGGTAATGGAAAGAAACTGAAAAAAAACAGAGTCCATGTCAACAGAATGGCTTATTTCTGCAAATGTAACTTCCTGAGATTTAGTAAAGAAGTCAGTCTTGTCCACATCCTCACAATCCCACCCTATTGTCTCCTGTACAACACTGTAATGCGTTCCCAGTTATAGACCAATATATTCTTTCATTCCACATAGGAAAGCCCAGAACAGGAAAAGGCTGCCTGGCACCACAGCTTACCCCATCTTTAGCAGCTGGAAAACAAAAAGGTCTGAAGAAGTAAGCATTAACAAGTAACTAGACAGAATGAGAGACACAACTATGGTTATTTCTTGAAAGACAAGATGCATCAGGATGTTTTCTACAGCAGCAAAATGATCAAAAACATGACAGCTTCTGCTTACAGGTATTCTGTGTCATGTCACCCTTCTCTACATGAAGTGCCTTAATTCCCCAGAAACAGTTGTATGTGATAAAGATTAAAAGAGAGGATTTAAGGCTCAGAGTGTGTGTGTGCATACCTCCCTGTCCTGTTCCTCTCTGATCATGCAAAGAGAAAACTCCCAGGCTGCAATCTTTGCAACTCTTGCTTCATTCCACATTGCACTTTTCAGCCCTTCATTTCCTGTGGTCTTAGTCCACAGGACAGCATACTTGTTTCTCCCCTATAAAGTTCCGGTTTTAATTCATAAGCTATTTTATCAGGCTGATAGGAAGGTGATCTCAATTTCTTCAAAATAAACATCTAGCAAATTAATTTTGTCTCTTTCCCTACCTATTCCTACATAACACTGAAAAAGCATGTGGAAGATAACAAATCAATACATGTACACAGTTCTGCTCATACCCTAAAGGAACGGCCAAAGTTCCTAGGACTATGAGTAAACAAATCCTTTGTTTCTCAACAACAATGGATCCAAAAGGTCATGTGTTTGTATTCATTTCTGAGCTATGAGTCTCTGCCTTTCTGACAGCTCCTGTATCTGCTCTGGGACCTGCAGTGTAAGCCAGGATACAGTCAGTTCAATATTATGGGATGTAATATATTATTTCCCTGGTCTGTGGGTACAGTCACCCCATAATGGGGGATGGTGGCTTGGCCCAGAATGGCTTATTCTTAATACAATTTCTGCTGGAGAGCTTCAGAGTAAGAGAAGGTCTGGAGGTCACACCCTTATTACTTGCAGTTTTCCACCACTTGGGGCAGCCCCACTCACCCAGTACTTCAGATAAGGGGGATCTGTACATTTTCATATACGAATGACTCATATTCTCCCAGCTATCCCTCCACATACAGATGACTGCCCCAGTCAATGCATCCAGTCACTGCCCCTCATGTAGACTTTCCTGTATTTATTAATTTATCCCCACCGCTGTCCTCAAATATATTTACTCCATTTATATGCTATAATCAAGGCTCTCCTGTAACTGTATATGCCCAGAAAACTAGACTAGAAGTCTGAAGAAAGACTGCAAAATACCATCTAGAGAAGAATCACATAATCTCATCTGAGGGGTCTTCTGGGGATTAAACATTAAAAGAAATAAAGTAATGTAGTACTCACTGCACTATATATACTCTATTAAATTCAAGTTATTTTATCCTGCTTTATCTTGTCAGTGTTCTGCATGCTGCAGAATTTCGTTCTGAAACAGCAGAACTGCACATTCAAAGTTGAAAATGAAGGGGAGAAAAACAGAGCTTTTAGCATCAAAGTACAGTATATTGGAGGCCCTTGGGAAAGTCCAGGGAAATGATTTAGGATTAAGATGTAACTGTATTAACTTGATGTTTCTGCTAAATTGATTAGCAGTGAAATTAGCTACATTAGCCTTTCTCAACTTTAGGTTTCAAATTGACCCAAAAAGATTAAGTTGGGAAACTCACACATCTCAGAGCTATTGCTACTGCTGCTTCACCACACCAGTCAGACACTGTTCATGTTTTGTTTTGTTTTTTTAAAAAACTCTCTGTACAGCTACAGGGGCTAGAAGTACTGGTCTTGTTTCAGCCATGCAGACCTAGACAAAGTAGATGGTAAAAATTCCCTCTTGCTCATCTTGGGGGTGGCTGTTTCTGGCAGCAGGGGGAACATTTTATAACTCCACAGGAGGCAATCACTCCCAACAGCTGTGATTTCCTGTCCTGCCATACACTTTGCAGTGACTCACTGTGGATTGTGTGCTACTGAATGCGGCCCTTGATGATGAAGTAACTCTCTTTTCCCTCTCCCAGAAAGGGCCATTGTCCAGCATAAAATGTCCACAGCTGCACAGCCAGTGATGGAGCCAATGCTAACATTTTGAATTGCACATGCTTTTCCTTGACACAGTGTTGCCCAGCCATTTGAAGCTCAGATCTCCCAGGCAGTCCATTCATAGGTTATGACTACTGATTAACAGTAATAACTATTTTCATTTATGATATTAAATACATTCTCAGAAATCTGGTGACCATTCACTGAACATAGCAAGCAAAATGCATGGACTGACATGGATCAATATGAGTTTATCATATCAAGAACTAATGCAAAGACACAAAGCCTTGTGCAGGCACATCACACATAGGCAGGAGAGAGTTGCCTTGCTTTCTAGAGACCCTTAGTGGTCTGCTAGTGAGAAAGTCAATAACTCTTTGGAGCTTCCTTGGGCTGACATCCACTGAGACCCAATGAATCTGGGCAGGAAAATGGGAGCATAAAGGCACAGAGCCAGCTCACATCTCAAGGTGTGAACCCAGTGTTATCTGACTCAGCATGAAAGCTCCATCCTCCACTGCTAGCATCTGTAGCCACTGTACTCAGGCAATGCACACTGACAAAAAAATCAGTAAAACTTATCTCAGAGCTCATGAGATGCCATCATGAGCATCAAGCATACCAAGTTGGGAGGTCCCTGTGTGAATTCCCCAGTGACCCTCACTTCTGACCTCAGAACAGCAATAGCAACTAACTTTGAATAGCGAATTGCTCTACCTGTTCTGAGCAGCACCTTTTGCTCTGGCTAATGAAAGTAAAAGTGTCTCCTATGTTCTTTTGCATTTAACAGGATACATGAATACCCCCAATGTTTATCAAAACCGGTACTTCCTTGCTGTGCTTTTCTCCAGTGAAAATGTCCATGCGCTAACCTATGTCAGTCAGAACTGTGAACCTGCCTCTCCAGATCACAACGTCAATACCGTTCATGTCTTATGAAATGTTCACTACAAAATGTTCATCATCTTTTGAAGAACCCTGGTGTCTTCTTTGGATAAAGAAAACTCAGATAACTCCTCAGCTCATGTGTTCCCTACAGCAGCACTTTGCTCACACTGCTAAATCAAAGAGTATTATAATGCAAAACAGCTCTGTGTTGCATATTACCTTCACAAGAAACATCACATGAGCTTGGAGCTCAGGCCAGTAATCATGAAATCTGGATATAAAACTACGTATTTTACAATATTGTTCAAACACATTAAATACCTCAGGCAAGTTTTTCAAATCTGCCATCTGACTAAAAAATTATATCCCATCAGAGGCTGCTGAAAATGCTACCCTTGTCATCATTGCACCTTAGGAACAGTAATTGTTTCTTGAACTCGAAGCCACGGGAAACACAGCAACAAGCCATATCTACATTCATCACTACCCTCCACATACAGAGTAACATCATCCATTCCCCTCCCACCCTGACAATTTTAATTATGCTCTCCAGGAAATTCTGAGAGCAATCCATATCTCTCACACAGGACATAGTACCAAAAATCTCTGGTAGCAAAAGAGCAGGATTAGTAAAACTCTATTAAAATTAAAATTGTGACAAAATCTTAGCTGTTCTGCTGCTACTTCTGTTTTATGTAGATATGTGTACAGTTCAGCTGGAGTAATCTTAAAGAGACATTAGAATACATTAAAGCTGTTGAAAACAATTCATTAAAATTGTAGCAGATCTGGTCATGACAGATGAAGTTCAGGTTGAGGCAAGAACGTGTCTCCATCTGCTCTACTATCATGCATCAGCACAGCTCCTCTTGGTGTCATTCAGCACCTACAGCAATTTGATTCTTGGTGTCAGGCTGAGTTGTCTGGATGGCTGTATCTGGGGACAGTGGAGCTACTTGCTGGCTACTTTTGAAGTGATGGATGGAGGAAGCCAGCAGTAACTGCCACATGAATTACCAGTCTCATCCCTAAATTGCTCAGTTTAGCTCTCCTGCAGTCACACTGTCTGCAGTGGTACAGATAGGGGAGGAGACTATAATCTGCTACTATTAATTTTAATGTAATGCTTTATACCCAAGCTATATTCCATAAAACTGAAATTAATTTCTCATGCTGTAAGTACTATTTGCTATTTTCCATTCTGGTTGCTATTTCATTCAGATTTTCTTTAATAATGTATTTTTATAGGCCTGTACCTCTGCAACTCTCCTCTGCTGGCTCAACTCTGCTAACAGTAGTAATGCTTCACAAAGACTGTGATTTGAAGTGACCTTGGGACTACCCTTTTCCCTCTTCTTCCCAGGCTGGTAAAAAACATAGCATTAGCTGAAAGCAGCCCTGAATTTCCTGGCTTTTCTTAGCTTATCTAGGATTCTCCTGACATGCATTTTTGATGTTTAATTTCTTTTGTATATGGCCACCCCTTTCAACTAAAAGGGGAGCAAAGCACCCCTTCCCAGACAACAGCCAGGAGCATCAACAACCACCTGCACACTGACAGTATTTCACCACTGAACCTCCCAATCAGCATAACCATCACCTCATCAGCACAGTTGTCACGTACCTCCAATCTCTGCAATGGTGCATAGATGAGGCTGCTAAGGTTGCAAAGAGAGGCAAGTTTCTTGAAAGCACCCTGCTGCTGACTGCCTGTCTCATGACTGGTATGCTGATGATACTGCATGTCAAGTGTCATTTCCTTGCCTCCCTCCCCAGGCAGGTACCCTTCTAACTCACGGAACTGAAGCTTTTGCAAATTAAGAGCAACAAGCCCTCCATGATGTCGTCTCGCCATCTTCCTGGGACTCACCACTTCAATTAAGCCCTGGAATTGTTCTTCCTGTTATTGCCTGGCATCCCTCCCTCTGTGCTGGTGCTCTTCCCCCATCCTCCCCTCCTCCACCCCCCCGCATCCGTCTCCTCCTTCTTCATTTTACAGCAGCAGAACTGCATGCTAACAAGAGAAAATTTCTTCCAGCCCCAGATACCTCACCCTGCCAACATGCCCCAGTACGAGGCCGTGTTAATCTCGCACACTTGCAAGGAGTGGAAAACACTTTTGGCCAGGTGGGCCTTGCAGCTGCTTTGTCATATCAGCTGATACCATTTACCGTGTCCCCTTTGTAATCGAATGCTGAGCTAACTATTCTGAGTAGTGTGAGGACAAATGCTTGTTCAGGTTTGTATCACATAGCCAGGATAACCAACCTCTTTCCTTCAAGAGAAAAACACCTAATTTGGCCTGCTATTTCAAAGGGGTCTATTCATTTACCAAGTGACTGGAGAAGAAGACAACAAAATAAATGACTGAAATATGGTTTGAGGTGATACAAATTAAGGAAGGTCCCTGTGTGTTTAGTGGTGACTCAGCAAGCAAACTAACCTTTTGGTTTGACCTCACACAATACTGAGCAAAAATAAACAGTTTTAAAGCTAAACAAACACTGAACAAACATGCAGAGAAATTTCTGAAACATCTGTGGTCTCAGGACTTTGAAAACATCAGTTTCAGGACATAATTTACTGTCCACTACCACAACAAAACAAATACCACAAATTAAAGCAAAACATGTTTGTGAGTCTACAAAATATGCACAATAATACACAGGAACATGGAAATCTTCCCAACCATCTAAGTAACCTAAGTATTTGCCATCAATATTTGATCCAGCAGCACTGTAGCTAGTCAGCATTTTGTCACTGATTCCAGTGAGGCCAGGAATCATAGACAGCCACAAGTGTTTGGAAATGGAAGGACAACACAAAAAATCCCCTTGGTGTTCCTCTTTAATTAGTTTGGATAATTCTAAAACTCCTAATAGAAGATCGCAATTGTATGCTATGTAAGATCTGTGCCTAAGCAAGGCGTATCAGGAGTTGAAAGTTTGGAACTCACTGCTTAAAATATATTATTTTGTATCCTTTCATGCAAAAATCTGCATGTCATGCCAAATACAAAATAAAATCTCTTAATTACGCACCATGCGGGCAGCATAGGTAGGTGCGTTGCTCCCTTACACTGAGCTGCCAGCAGGAACAGCCTGCATTTAACAAAGATCATGAGTGTTTCTGGAGTATTAGTGTAGGTTCAAATCTCATAGACTACAAAAGTTTTGCTGGGAAGCAGATGGTTTTTCTCCAGAGTTCCTCCACATCCATCCAAAGTTTCTCAAAACATCTTGAAAGTTCACTCCTTCTCATTCCCTTATCTACAAGACCAGCAGTGCATGGATGGTAACTGAGGGCTCTGATTAATATGGGGAAATAAAGCAGCTGAAAAATCTAAAATAGCCCATGCCTACACCTTGCAAGTGAGTTTCTTACCAGGTGGGAAGGTGGCAACATGGATTCTGAGTATATTCTCAGTACAATCTATTTTTGACGCTCACTGCAGGATTCAGCAGCAAGAGGGAGCAGAGATCATCTGATCACTGTTGCCCCCAGCTGCTGCACCATGCCTCTTTTAGGGCCTGCATCACATCCACCTGCTCTTGGCTGGTGTTTTGGATATGCTAGAGAGCTTCAAACGGCATTACCTGCCTGCGGTTAAACAACACCATCACACCCTCTGATTCACTCTTGACCAGAGATGGCCACAAAGAGAATGCAGGAAAATCTTTTCTCCAGGACCTTTACACGACTTCTGAAGAAAAACAAAATCTACATCATGAAATGGGAAACACAAAATTTCTTTGAAGATTATCTACTGATCAGACACCAAATAAACCCCCAACACTAAATTGAATACTACCGTAGATCAGTTTCAACTCTTAAACCATTTCATTAAAAGCAGCCTAAGTGTTTGCAGTGAAGGAATATGATAGTGACATGAAGACAGGTGAGTACTCAAATATAATAACCATATAGTCTTTTCAATATTTGTGCATCACACAGTCTTTTCAATATATATTGCTAGTGGTAGATATGTGGTAGATGGCACACTGGCTCCAAAAACACATTGCAGCATGGAGAGGACAGCCCCATTGTGGGTTGCATGTGTGCTTCAGGGAACATTTCCATGCTAGAGCTCAATAGCCAGAGAGGTAAAAAGCTAGAGCTCAATAGCCAGAGACTAAAAATGCAGGGGAGAAGAGCCTGTGGGCGGGAGTCTAATACAGAGGGGAGAAGTGCGAGGCACGCTGAAAGGAGGGATGCAAGCGTGTGCAGTGAGTGTGAAGGTGATAGAGAAAGACACCATCTCCATGCAGTCTCTCTGCAAACAGCTGCAGGCTGGCAGACCTGGTGCTCCTGCAAAGTGTCGCTGCAGTCCATAAGCTCCACACAAATCCTGGGGTCCTCCCACCCGCTGCCAGCAGCCTGCAGCGCCCAGGTGATCAGAACGCCTTCCTCTGCAAGGGGGAAGTGAGGGAGGGCAGATGAAATGAAAGGATAGAGATAGAGACAGGTGGGGTTTCACTAGGACAAGGTGTTTGAAATGGACACAGCAGGTAGAAAGCCGTTGCTGGCAGGAATCCCAGAGTGGAGAAATGCAGCCTGCATTTAGGGAGGAGAGAGAGACAATTTTGCATTGCATTGCGATGACTCAGAGGGAGGGAAAGAAAGATCAATGAAGCTATACCTTGCAGGGCAGAATCAAAACATAGTGTAAGCAGCAAAACCATACAGAAAGAGAGGAAGGGTCAAAAATTAGACGTGGGGGTGAGGAGAGAGGAACAGCATGAATTCTTGTAAAGAGTTGTAATAATCAAAACATTGGCAGGGCCTTAACTAGGCAACCCTGCTGGGTGCCCAGATAATACAGCTGATTTTAATTGCTGATGTGTGCATTTTATGTCATTTGCCTGATTCACAGCCCTTTTATGACCGTTGCGTTTGACCACAAATATACAGGCAGCCATAAAGCAACACACAAATGACCTCCTCCTCAAATACGCTGTGTTATTTTTATTGATATTCAATATTTTGATTTTAATGGAGATAGATGGGTAGGCATAAGGACAGGAGCAAGATGGGGCACAGAGAAAAAGATTTGAAATAAACAGGTTGGCAAAACATAAAGGCTGGAGGCAAGAAACAGATGAATAGTCAGGAAGGTGTCTGCCACCAAGGTAGGCAGATATCGTCTGGATGCAGACTGCCTGGGAAATGCTGATGGATGACAAAACTGTAAGGCAACAGAGAAATATAGTATGGAATGGGGAAAAAAAGGACCAAAGAGACTGAAAAGAAACATAATTGCATACACAAATCCCATTATTTCATATTCCCTCTTCCTCTACCCCACCACTCTGCTCCTTCTCACCTCTCCCCGTTTCCAAGTAGGTGGAATGCTACATATTTTCAGATGTAGCATTGTTAGCTGGAGGTCTAGCAGAGTATGCATATTGCTTCTCTCCCACCTGCTGTTCATTCCATAAACTGCACTCAGTAGACAGTCAACACCCCACTTGTTTTTCATGTTGGACAGCAGGAGATTTCATCAGACCTTTAAGGTGCTGGACCAAATGTCACACATCCCAAGTCATGCTAGCGGGTGAGACAAGAGTCTGTGCAGCACCTGCACCTCGTTTGTCCACAGATCTCACAGACTGGTGTCTTTCTTGTGTGTATACCTCTGAATTGCATTACTTTGAATTCGTCCACGTTGCCTTGAATTTCTGCTCCCATACTCGCTGTTGATTCACTTGTTGTTAGTGTATGCTTGTCCTGGGTTAAGCAGAGACAGAGTTAACTTTCTTCATAACAGCTAGCAAGAGGCTGTATTTTGGATTTGTGCTCAGAAGAAATCTGATAAAAAGTTATGTTTATGCAGCTGCCAAGGTCTTTCAGCTTCTCTGACTGTCCACAAGCAGGAGAAGCTGGGAGGGAGCACAGCCCCAGTTACTAGCCCAGGATTTGATCTTAGGTTNGGGGGGGGGGGGGGGCAGTGTCACTGTGTATCACTCATTTGTGTATTTGTATATAGTATTATTTTCAATATTATTGTAGTTTAGTTATTAAATTGTTCCTATCTCAACCCACAAGTCCTTTTTTTCCTTTACCCCTTTGATTCTCTCCCCTGTCCTTTGGTGGGGGGTGGAATTGTGTGAGTGGGTGTGTGGTTTGGCCCCCAGCCAAGGGCTAACCCATCACAATGCTCATGCAAGAAGCTATTACAGAGAACAAAACTAGCATCCATTTCTGTAGAACAGGAACAAATTACTATTGCGCTGTCAGATATTAATCTTATCTATAGTATGACACCGGAAGTGAATATTTGCTCTTGTCAAGGGGAGGAATCTCATGCCCAGACTTGACTGCTTTGGATACAGGGCCAAAGCTGAGTGGCTGCCTATCACTGATAACCAGCTAATGCTTTCAGCCTAGTCTAGAAGCATCCACACCTTCATTTGCACATGCATGGCTAAGTTCCTTAGACTTTTGCTCTTAAAAGCCTGGCAAACATTGGCTTTGTGGAGCATATGCATTTGCTCCACAGATTCTTCTATATAGTCAATGCGAAGACAGAGGTCTGACAAGACGTGGACTAGCTAACCCTCTTCTAGTCTGGGATACCCTGGATAGACACAGTGTACATGCATGGCTCAGGCTGTGTCGTGCACTCAGAGTCCTGGAAAATTTCACAGTCCTTGAGCATTCCTAGTGAGAAAAAGACATGGCAATGGCTCCAGAAGTCCCAATGAAGAATATAGGTTACACAGCTGCACCCAGCTTGCAAAGCTGTCTGAACGTATGGTAGCCTCTGATGAAAGCCTCAACGTGCCATGTCAGTGTACAGGGCAGGTGCAGATATAGCAGCCCCTCCTTGAAGAAGAGAGTACTATTGACTAGAAATGCCAGACAAATGCAGGAATTCCTTTATACTTGCCTGTGTATGATTTCCAGTCAAAGGACAAAGACTATGTCCCAAACCTCATTCTTCAGGAGACGAGTAGGCCAATATAATCTTTTACCCATTTTAGAGATAGGATCATCTGCCAGTTGTATATTTCACTCCCTGCAGAGGTGTAATTATTACTTCAGCTGTAAGGTGGCAGACTCAGGTCTCCATCAATGACTCATACTGTCTTTCCACATGGCTGTATGAAGTTCATGTGCTTGTCAGTGACATCTCTAAGTGACCACAGTCCCCAAGGTCAGAAACAAAATCTAAGAAATATCCTTCAAACATTTGTAGCTAGCAAACAGTATATGACCTTCTAGCAATGTCTGTATTCCAGTTTTTTCTCATGCATAATAGATAAAAGAAAAGGCAGTCACTGCTCCCTGACATTCCTGGTGCTCACGTGGTTGAGACCTGAACTGGGAATCTAAATGAATTCTGGTACAAAGGACTCAGTAAAGATTCATGTGATTTGATTTCAGTCTTCCAGGATTTCTTTTTAAGAATTACATTTGAAAAGTTGCATTGTTCAACCAAACACTTAAAAAAAAAAAGTCAGAACAAAAGGGACCCGTGAAACTATAAATGTGTCTACCTTCTTATTCATGCATAGCTTTTATCATGTATTCACATACCCTGATCTATAAGCTTCCTCTGTACAGGCTAAGAAGTCTCAGCACACACTGTGGCAAAAGCAGGTTGCAAGAGCCACCTTTAGTCAGACTTTTCCAGGCTTGGTATTCCTTTTATGTAAGATGATGTGCTCGCACTGGACTGTGGGCAGGTTTGGAGTCTGTTGACAAAGACAATGCCTGCCCCTGTTCCCACAGTATCCTGCATTCTCTTGTCAACTGCAAAGTGTGGCAATGCACTAACCTCCCCTATTGTGGGGAAAATGAGAATGAGTAAACATTACATATCTTTCTTTGTTAACATGAAATGGCTCATCAGGAGCTGGATCCAGCTAAGTAGTTAATGCCTTAGCAAAGACAACACAGCTTTGACTTCAGCTTTGCATGACAGGTGGTCAAATAGTGTGGAACAGATATACCACATGTAAGGGTAGATATGGATTGATATAAGCATGGAAAGGGTAGAATGGAGATGAGGAGGAAAATGCCATTTGCATTTTTTCACATGAGAAAGTTGTTAATTCAGGTAGGATAGCAGACATTATCATCATGTTCATCTGAGGTCATGGGTGTCCATTACCTTTCCCACTGAGGTGCATAAGTGTGACTAGGGAATAGGAAAATCTATGTACCAGATGATAATGAGGTGCCTAGAGCCAGACCTAAACCAACACAGTTATCCAGTACAGACCATGAACAGGCCGTAATAGACCGTACCCATTCCTTTGGGACAAAGAGTTGCTATAGAACTTCTTTTCTATGAGATGTTCTCATCTTCCATCAAGTCTGAGCATTTACAGGTCATTCCAACCCTGAAAAAGAAACTCACGTTGCTTCTGAAGAGGATCAGCTTTGTCTTTGCTCTCATTTGTGAGTAAATAGGACAGTAAGATGTATCAAATCTGTAAAAGGGGATCCAGAAAATGAATTTGTTTACACTGAAAATTATACTTTCACAGCCAGCCTCTTGTTTAAAGGGACTTCCAGAAGACAGGGAAAAGGTTATTTAGAGGATCTTGCTTTCTGTTGGCAAAACATTCCAGAAAAACTTCAGAGATGGAGATAACAACTGAGCAAAACATCTAAAGAGTTTGTTTGAAGTACTAAAAACTAATTTCTAGCACTCAGGAGTTTGCAATCTGGTCACCCTGTGACAGCTCACACTCTCTAAAAGCTTGCGCACAAAAATGGGCTTCCCAAGCACAGCCTGCATTGAAGGTCACCTCTGAGGAACAGCAGCCTTTTACCCGTGAAGGTATAGAGCAGGTCTCCTCAGAAAAAACAGTTCAGTGAAGAAAGGCCAACCTGCCCTACTCACAAGGCCAGCCACTCTGCTTCCCAGGTGAGCTTGGAAACGGCCTGTGAGGCTTGAAGCCTGGCCTGGAGCAAATGCCCTGAAAATTCATTTCACAGACAGGGATCTCATGGAGGGAATACACATAGATGACTGTTAAGGATCTGAGGTGAGAATGTGAAAGCTTCTCCGTGACAGTGAGGACAACTCAAGTCAAAGTCAAAAAGCTTGTACCTTAGCTCCTTTCATATAGAGCTTTTCAGAAAAAAAGAAAAAGCCAAATAGAACCACATCTGCCTGGGGAGGGGAAGATTAGAAGGGAAAAGAAAAGCTCCTGAGTTTGAGATTTTCCCCTATTTTATCTCTGTTCCAGGGGGCTAGACTTTGAAGAGCCAACCTCTTGGCTGCCAAAACTGAAAATAATTTAGCCATGGAGATTTCATGGAAAGATGCTCTCCAAGACAAAAATCTGTCCCTCCACATTCACTCATCCTGGCTCAAGAGACAGTTTTTATTTTTTAAAACAAAAATATTTCCACAAAATAGTGTCCATTAGTTAGCATTTAAAGGCCAGTCTTTCCTTCACCACTGTGGTACCTATATCCCCACCAGAAATGGAGACACCTGGGGTGATTAAAATCAGAAGAAGCATGAAAAGTCCACATTAAAGCTCCCCCTCCCAGAGGAATGGACCAGACAACTCCACAAAGCCTCCCAGGGAGTAGCACTGTGCTCAGCACACATCCCAGCTCCACAGAGCCATCCCAGCCCCAACAAGACTAACAAGGACCAGCTGCAGGGACAACCTCAGCTCTGCACACTTGAGCAGTTACTGAAACAGCTGTGAGGACCACAGCCAGTCCCCTGCTGTCTCAGCCTCTCTGAACCAGTGTTCAAACTCCTTTGCTCCAGAGCACACCTCCAGGAGTGGGTCTGTACGAGCCAGGCACAGAAGTTACTCATGTGAGCTGTGCCTTCAGGACTTAGAACCAGATACAGGATGGTCTGTGGCAGGACCCGACCTTCAGAAGGCTGAAAAGGTAAACAATTTCTGAGTCAAACAGATGAAGATCAAGCAGCAGTTAGTGAGAGCTGCATCACTGCCACATGTCAAGCCAGATAACAAGGCCCTGTCTTGCTGTGGATGGTACTGTATTCAGGAGGAGAGTCTGACAGCGAAGAGGAAGATGCCATCTACGGCTTCCTGGCTTTTTAATATTACATATACACGGCTGGAACCAGTATGTCTTCCACTGACACTAGCCCCAAGGTGCAGACAGCTCCAAGGCGATGGAGTGCACAAAACAGGGAGGCAGATATATGTTGCTGTTACCTTTATGAGTGAGTTACTACTGCTGTTTGCTATTTGCATAACAAACAAGTGCCAGAAGCCCCAGCCGGCACCCGCACCTGACTTTGATGACTAATTTAAGCCTGTAGTATTGCATGGCATTTATGAAATAAATTAAATACAGTTATAGTTACACTCCACAACAGGTTTAAAGTTTTTTTTCTTGAGTAGCAGCACGCTCACAAGACTTGCTATTCAGTCAATGTCCTCTGCAGCCATCATTTTTGCAAACTCATAGTGCCTTCCGGGAAAAATCCCAGAGCAATTTTCCATTTTTGAGAGCTAGAGAAGAAGTCTGCAGAGAGTGCTGAGAGCTGCTAGTCCAGAATCCAGACGTGCCATCAGTAGAAAGAACAGGAGATGGGAATTTGCACCCGAAGACACAAAAAGTGGGGTCTCCAGGTCAGGGCAATAGCTGAAAGTCCTCAAGGTAGGAGACAGCTAGAAAGCTTCCCAGATGTGTTTCTGATGCAAAGGAGATGTGGGGCTGGCACACTTCTCTTTAAAAATAGTGTGAGGACATAGTGAAACACTGTTCCCCCTTGAAAAGGAAGTGTTTAACTCTGCAGAAAATGGAGGAAGGGACTAGAAGTTAGCTTTCCCCACCTTCTTCACTCTATAAGGTGACTTTTTTTAACATTCAGAAGGTGAACATATGTTGTTATATCAAGAATGTAAAAGGGATCTCAGTTTTCCTCAACTCATTTTCAGTCCCTGGAATGCTTGGCATACAGACCTAGCTAATTTGCCAAGTGCTCTGGGAGCACATGGCTCCTTGCTTTGTGAGACATTTCAGTACAGAGAAACTTGCACCTTTTCAAATTATGTACTTCTCGTTTCCATTACGTGCACCAGAAAAGGAGACTTCTCCCTAGAGATCACTTCCTCTGGCATTTTTCTAAGGTTGACTGATGGGGGCCAAAGTGGTTTGTTGTAAATGGTGTTCAGGTACAACTCTTCATTTAAGACCTGGTTGCAACACTGCTCATCTCAGTGTCGGGCATAAGTAATCTACACAGGGGATGTCCAGGGACATGAGTGGGTGGTTAAAGTTCAAATGAAAATCTTTCAGAGACTTTATCAAAGCTGGAATAACAGTAAAGAAAATTCATGGCAGGTGGTTAATATTCTGCTATGCACTATAATGCCAATCATTGAAAAAAAGTAAATAGAACTAAACGCATATTGGACTTCTTCCTTGCAGCATGCTTAGAGAAAGTAATAGTTTAGACTTAAAAGCTTTTACATGCGCAAACATTTTGGAGAGAACACATACAGATGCACATGGGGATGTGTGCATCCTTTGGGTTGGGGAGAAGAATGAGCAATGAAGATTGTGTTCTTGATCTCCCCTTCACTTGCAATTAAAAACCCTTATTTTCTAGTCTGTATCTTTGCACCAAAAAGAAAACATAACAGTGCATCTCCATCCAGCGAGACCTAGACAGGCTGGAGATTTGGGCGGGGAAAAATTTAATGCAATTTAACAAGAGCAAGTGTAGAGTCTTGCATCTGGGCAAGAACAGCACCAGGTTCCAGTATAAGTTGGGTACGGAACTGTTGGAGAGTAGTGTAGGGGAGAGGGACCTGGGGGTCCTGGTGGACAGCAGGATGACCATGAGCCAGCACTGTGCCCTCGTGGCCAAGAAGGCCAATGGCATCCTGGGGTGTATCAGAAGGGGGGTGGTCAGTAGGTCAAGAGAGGTTCTCCTCC
>VZTO01008878.1:66902-85999 GCA_013400615.1 Syrrhaptes paradoxus | reverse complement strand
AAAAAAAAAAAAAAAAAGCACATTTCACTGTCGAAACAGCCTGCCCCATTTGTGAAATAGCACAATTATATGACTTTTAGACCCCTCCACAGGACAATCTCATGGTTGTGGGAATCATGGAAAGCTGAAACTCTGGGTCCCAGCCTGCCTTTGGCCACAAACTTGCTGCACAATGTTAAACCGAACTCAGGCCATCACCTAGTGAGAGCAGACATATTGATGGAAAACTGGAACTGCATTTTTAGTGTGTTGCCAGAAGAAGGCAAACTTGATTTTTCCTTATGATCTTCCACTGGAAGGACTTATTCAAGTTAGAATTACCAAAAGGATATGAGTACCTGTAACCCATTACTGACAGTAAACGATTCTATAATACAAATCACTATCACTAAAACAAAAAATTGCAAATCACTAAAAGAAGTAGGTCTTTAAAGTAAGGGGAAGAAGAAAAGGCAATCAAGCTATAATAATGCCTGTTTTTCTTTAAGTACATATGTGTATTTCAATCACCACTTTTTCTTCAGAGTTTTGAGGTAAATGCATTAAATCAGATAGTTTGGATGCTATCTTTTTTTTTATTTATAGAGACAGTTAATGTGATTCAAGAAATCACATCAATAAAGATTTCATGCATATCCAAAATAAAGGAGTAGCACAGGCTACCCTAAGAAACACATCTTGTCAAAATCCAGCAAAACTTTGCGAAGATGCTTGTACCATTATTCTGGTCCACAGATTAACATGTATTCTGAAGCACTTTAATGCATAATTAAATTCTACTGTGCTAAGTATGTTTCTTCTGACGTGATTTTCTGAGGACACCACAGAAGATGGAAAAATGTATTATACAACCCCTTAAAAAATGTAAACTTACAGGAAAAACTCCTGAAATATTTTTGAGGCAATCAGAGTTCTGTGGAATTTGGGTGGGTTGGAGATCTTGGAGAAAAATAGACGCTAGGAAGAAAAAAGGAGTCCAAAAGTGAACAATCAGAAAAACATGAAAACAATAATGTTGCACCAAAAGAATACTTTTCTCATTATTGACTGTGGATACAAATTCAACATTGCTTGAGAATAAGCTACGGTAGCCGCATGAAGAACCATGTAGTTAATGAATGTGTTCTCTTTTGAACCTTCCTGCTTCTTCCTGTGGATGGTTTAAAAGCATTGCAAAGTTTATAGCTGTAGTGAAATGCTACTAAATGGCCACTGGCATTTAGGCAGCACAAAAAACACAGATGAACACAAAAGTCCACACACCCACACATTTTCTGTAAATAATCTGTCATCTTCAAGTTCAATGACTGCATTTTGCTGCTCCACATACCATCTTGTTGGAACCAGCAAACCAATTCAAGCAAGAATTGCTCCACAGGAATAAGCCCACCTGGCCATGGCCTCAGGTCCATGTTTCCAAAGGGACTGGTGCTTACCTCAGATTGAAGAAGCAGAACATTTAGCTAATGTGGAGCAGCTTTCCTCATGTTCCCTTCACTAAAGCAGTAAGACACATACCTGAGCTCCATGTACACTCTTATTTTTCCATTTCAACCCCTTGAAGCTTTCTAAGCAGCCTACTCAAAGGTGAGGCACGGCTGGAGGTGGTTCTGCAGGTCCTCTGGGCTAAGGTGAAGACTACCTCCTTGCCTGGAGATGAAGGAAAGGGACAGGAAAATCTGAGCAGACAGTAGCACATTGCCACCGTGAAAGTTGGGGAAGAAAAAGAAAAGATGGAAGTTTTACAACCCACAGGTCAAGCCATACACACAGGCAAGGCCTGTGGGAAGCCCTGTCATCTTCTTTACTGTGAAGTTAACCTCACACTTGTTCCATCTCACACTTGTTGCAGATGGAGCTTAGTCTCCANGTAAAAGCTGGAGGAAAAAAAAAATATATCCTTTAAATGCTCAAACATGTATTCATGTATTACCTCCCCCCATGAGATTTCATTGTGACTCATGAAACATGTCATTTTAAAACCTTAGAGGATAAGTTATCAGAATATATTGTGCTTTAAAACCTTTCTTTGGTCTCTCATTTAAATCTTTGAAAGACTTTGTAAGTTATTTTTTCACATTCACTTTGGTTTTAATATTGCAGCGATGAATGTGCCTTCCCTCTTGTGGGTTAAGTGCTTAAAATATTCTAGATAAACAAAACGTGAGGCATGAATTGTGAAAATGACAATTGTTCCTTACGGCCCTCTATATGCAGAGCAGGTCCAAGTCTCACAGACCCTTCAGACTTCCATCTTCTCCTTTGGTGGTTATAGCTTAACACCACACTGATAATAAAAGGTAAATGAGCTCCTGCAGCAGAATAAGTATCGAGTATATGAAGCTTTTGTGAACGTGGATGCTGCTCTTACCATTATGGGCAATTAGAGGGCTTTGAAAGTGTGTTGCCTGACTTTCTGTTGCTTGGTAACTGTGCACCTAATTCTTTCTCTAAGAGGTCACAGAAATGTCAGAAAATCCATTTTGTTGGTGGGGAGGGGAGACGAACGCCCCTGTCAGAACAGCAGCATATAGATTTGTTAAAAGAACTTCATGTCTTCCATCAGCAGATAGAAAATAGTAGTATTATTTGCCTAGCACTACAAAACTGTGCAATTTCCAAGCAGTGCCAACTATATAACATGCTTATTGTGCCAAAGAGCTTAGGAACTGCAAACACACTGATGAAATTTGGCATGATACAAGTCAATATAACTCATGGATACACTGACAAATAGCCATTATTGGCCTGATGCAGAGCCTGGTGGAGTCAATGGAAAAACACACTAAAACAGCAATGGTATTGTAAAAGTTCTAAGGAGTTTCTGAGATTGGAAGCTTTGCAAACATTGTCTCGCGCAGGAAAAAAATATGAACTTAGAAGGAAGCTAATGAGACAGGAGATAAAATTCTCTTCTCCAAAGAGACACAAGTTACAGTTTCTGCAGCCCCAGAAATACTAAACAGCTTTCACTGAGGGAGAACAAATTAAGTGATGGCTGTGAGGAAAGAGATTGGCTATTTTTACCTGCATTTTAAGGAACAGGACTTTGGAAGTATATCTCATCTTCAGCAAATTCACAGATCTTTCTACTCTGAGACAGGCTTAGTAATACACACTCCATTTTATACACTATTCCCCAGAAATGGATGCTGTCAGAAAAACCTACTTCCCTTCAACAAGAGCAGTGTGCTCAAGTTTGCAAAATGCAGTTTAGATTAAATTAATGCCCCTGAGATTAAATGAATGCATTTAAACAAGGATGCAATATGCAGGTGTTCAGCACCAACCATCAATCATTTTCTTGCAGAGCTGGAGGCTTCCCACAGTTGTCACTATAAGCATTCTGCAAGAATTTGCAGTCATTTTCTAGAAGTGTGTTTAGGAGGAAGGAAGGGCAGACAATACATTCTGCACTTAAGAAACTGGGTCCATATTATCGTAAAAAAAAAAAAAAAAAGCACATTTCACTGTCGAAACAGCCTGCCCCATTTGTGAAATAGCACAATTATATGACTTTTAGACCCCTCCACAGGACAATCTCATGGTTGTGGGAATCATGGAAAGCTGAAACTCTGGGTCCCAGCCTGCCTTTGGCCACAAACTTGCTGCACAATGTTAAACTGAACTCAGGCCATCACCTAGTGAGAGCAGACATATTGATGGAAAACTGGAACTGCATTTTTAGTGTGTTGCCAGAAGAAGGCAAACTTGATTTTTCCTTATGATCTTCCACTGGAAGGACTTATTCAAGTTAGAATTACCAAAAGGATATGAGTACCTGTAACCCATTACTGACAGTAAACGATTCTATAATACAAATCACTATCACTAAAACAAAAATTTGCAAATCACTAAAAGAAGTAGGTCTTTAAAGTAAGGGGAAGAAGAAAAGGCAATCAAGCTATAATAATGCCTGTTTTTCTTTAAGTACATATGTGTATTTCAATCACCACTTTTTCTTCAGAGTTTTGAGGTAAATGCATTAAATCAGATAGTTTGGATGCTATCTTTTTTTTTATTTATAGAGACAGTTAATGTGATTCAAGAAATCACATCAATAAAGATTTCATGCATATCCAAAATAAAGGAGTAGCACAGGCTACCCTAAGAAACACATCTTGTCAAAATCCAGCAAAACTTTGCGAAGATGCTTGTACCATTATTCTGGTCCACAGATTAACATGTATTCTGAAGCACTTTAATGCATAATTAAATTCTACTGTGCTAAGTATGTTTCTTCTGACGTGATTTTCTGAGGACACCACAGAAGATGGAAAAATGTATTATACAACCCCTTAAAAAATGTAAACTTACAGGAAAAACTCCTGAAATATTTTTGAGGCAATCAGAGTTCTGTGGAATTTGGGTGGGTTGGAGATCTTGGAGAAAAATAGACGCTAGGAAGAAAAAAGGAGTCCAAAAGTGAACAATCAGAAAAACATGAAAACAATAATGTTGCACCAAAAGAATACTTTTCTCATTATTGACTGTGGATACAAATTCAACATTGCTTGAGAATAAGCTACGGTAGCCGCATGAAGAACCATGTAGTTAATGAATGTGTTCTCTTTTGAACCTTCCTGCTTCTTCCTGTGGATGGTTTAAAAGCATTGCAAAGTTTATAGCTGTAGTGAAATGCTACTAAATGGCCACTGGCATTTAGGCAGCACAAAAAACACAGATGAACACAAAAGTCCACACACCCACACATTTTCTGTAAATAATCTGTCATCTTCAAGTTCAATGACTGCATTTTGCTGCTCCACATACCATCTTGTTGGAACCAGCAAACCAATTCAAGCAAGAATTGCTCCACAGGAATAAGCCCACCTGGCCATGGCCTCAGGTCCATGTTTCCAAAGGGACTGGTGCTTACCTCAGATTGAAGAAGCAGAACATTTAGCTAATGTGGAGCAGCTTTCCTCATGTTCCCTTCACTAAAGCAGTAAGACACATACCTGAGCTCCATGTACACTCTTATTTTTCCATTTCAACCCCTTGAAGCTTTCTAAGCAGCCTACTCAAAGGTGAGGCACGGCTGGAGGTGGTTCTGCAGGTCCTCTGGGCTAAGGTGAAGACTACCTCCTTGCCTGGAGATGAAGGAAAGGGACAGGAAAATCTGAGCAGACAGTAGCACATTGCCACCGTGAAAGTTGGGGAAGAAAAAGAAAAGATGGAAGTTTTACAACCCACAGGTCAAGCCATACACACAGGCAAGGCCTGTGGGAAGCCCTGTCATCTTCTTTACTGTGAAGTTAACCTCACACTTGTTCCATCTCACACTTGTTGCAGATGGAGCTTAGTCTCCATTGTTCGTTTTAGCATTTGCTGATGGTACTCTAAGCAGCTGCAAAGCTGGGAGGTCTCTAGTGCCAATACTCACCCAGGGGTGAGAATGGCAGCACAGGGAGGGTGCAGGTACACAGAGGGCTTACAAAGCTGACGGATTACTGCAGGTCACACACAAATCAAGGGGACTCCTTCCAATTGCTTTCAGCAAGCCTTGAGTCTGGGCCCAGGTATCTTCTATCTTGATTTGCTTTTTTCCAGGATTAAAGATGCACTAGGAGAGGGGGTAAAATGCGATTAGACTGGAAAGGGGAAGTATTAAGCTAGAAATGGACATTACTTGAAACCATCTTTGAATACCCAACATTGTGCACTTCCATATCCACACCAGCATTATTAGTTTCACACCAAAAGCAGTTCTGATGATGTTTAAGGTATAACTGTGTTTGTTTATATTTCAAATTAAACAAGTCAATAGTTCTTCTTTAATTGTCCCTATGAAGCTAAAAGAACCTACTGTTTGAGCAAAACACTTTTTAAGAGTGTGAGTCTGATAGACCACCTTACCATGTCGTAACATTAAGGGCTGAACCCAATACATGTGTCATCTGGAAATCCATCATCTCAGTAAATTTCTCTCAGTAAATACTTCCAAGTCCCAAAGCCTATTCTTAGGAAAATCAGAATCCTCTTGAGGTGGCATGAAGTTTTAAATGAATTTTCTTCAGAAAAAAAAAAAAATTGTATCTTTTACAAATCTTTGCAGTTTTGTCCTGAAGAAAATTAGAGGAGATGAAAGTTTCAGTATATTACCTCTTAAAAAAATCAATCAAACAAACAAAAAACCCCACAAAAAAAAAAAACCACAATTTTGGAATTCTAATAAAGACTAGAAGGATTACTAGAAGCTAACAGCACAAATGTGAAAACTGTATTAGTTTAGAATGGTTGTGTGTATATTCTGGGCACATCTCCTTGTGTCTTTCTATTACTACTAGCAGTAAAATCAGTTTCTCCTCTCATGTACAAAATGAGTGAAACATTTTTCACTCTAATACAGGAACTGTTCTGTCAGTCACACACAACTTTGCACTCACATTTCTCAAAGGGTTCCAGGGGCTGGAAAGTTCTTCCAGTTAATGAACAGACATAACTTCCTTATTCAGCAGCTGAAGCCACACTCACACCATCTCACGTGGCTACCGTGGGAAGGACATACACTGGCAGCCTACCCACAGACAGTCCATGTGGGCAGGCACCCTGCCCAGAAAAATCAAGACATGCAAATTCCCTAAAGGAGGACTCCTTACATGTGTCTCCACATCTCCTAAAGTGACGTAAAACCACAGCCTCCCTCCTTCCTTCCTCTGAAGGAGCTGAATATCCTGACAGCATTGCTGTCAGAGCTTCCTCTTGTGCATGAGCTGTGGTAGCATTTTGGTGCGCACCCAAATACCCCAACACCACTCTGAGCACTGCTTCACTGAGCTAGCCCAGGCAATCAATCTGTCAGCAGCATCTCCAGCAGGACATACTTGGGGCAAACTCCATGAGTGTGCACCACTTCTGCTTAATATCTCCCATTGCCTGCTTCTCTTGCTCCACACAGCACCTAATTTTTCCCTCCAGTCCCTTCTTAAAGCTCAACGTATCAAATCAGCTCTGAGGTACATATTTGTGTAAATACAATTGCAAAGGACACTGGCAACATTGCTTTGCAGTAAGACAAGGCTGAGCCATCTTTATGACTGCACAGACACTGGCCTTCTGCCCTTTCACTAACACTTGCCTTCACTGCACCACAGTTGCTATTTCTCCCTCTCCTATAAACGCATCTGAGTTGTGCCACTGGAAACTCTACATTTCAATCTTGAGAAAAGGGAAAAACGTATCACACTCTCCTTGCTGGTCTGATGTCCAGCACGCTTCATGGCTCAGCCAGAAGGCTTGAGGGAGGATCATGTTATCCATCTCAATGGGCTGCCATATCCCCATGCTCTGCCCAGCTCTGCTGGTGCTAGTGGCCATTCTCCCCAAATGGCTGGTGCTCTCCTGGTAAAAATTACTCCATATAAATATATGTTTATACATAAGTGAAAGGAAGACCACAAGGTACAATATTTTATTTAGGAAAAAACAGGAATGGAGCCCTTCAGAGCACACCTACCACATGGGCCACATGTGGTCTAAGAGAATATTCTCCCAGGTCCAAACACAAGGACTACAGTAATTTCAGACAGAAACAAAATGAAGCTTTATCTGAGCAAGGATAGTGAGAGAAACAGATATACCATGAGTTGCTATGAGAGTACTCTAGTGTGTTATTCTTTTTAAGTGGAAACATGTGGTGGAATATTAAGCAGCATCCTTTTAATCTCCGATTGTCCAGCTCCCCCTGCTGTAATTACATATTGGACACAAATGGCAACAGATGTTCAGCGTCTAAGCTAAGAATTATATACTTACTCAATATCCCAGTGATTCAAAACACTGATTGGGACGCTAGAATTTAAATTTACATGGAGTGACAAATGAAAGGGTTCCTAGACACGGGTGAGGCACAGAGAATATTAATGCAAACTTGAAGATGCACCCTTAATGGAAGGAGACAAACAGACTCTGGATACTAGTTAGAGTGTTTTTAATTGCATCAGTTTCTCCACAAATTATTTTAAGCCATTCTCTTTATAAAGCTGAGCCTCCATTGTTATTTTTCACATAACTTAATCAAATCTCTGCAACACTGTGTATACAGCTAGATAGAAGGTTCTACCAATCATTCATTACACATCCAGTGGGCAGTCTAATTTCCCTGTATTAAACCTAATAAGAACAGATCTGTCAGCATTTATTTTATCTTATTTTCCTTGAAATACTCACTTGTCCATACTCCAGCTACATAAAAGATTTTTGCCTGATTTGTTGAGAATTTTAAACAAATAGTTATTACTTCCTTCCACTGGACTTCCTTTTCCTTGTATTATCACAGTACTAGGAAAAAAGCAGCTTTAAATTGTAGAGATGCCTTACCCAACACAGACAACCTGCCCAAAAATCAGAGAGACCAAGCAGTTCTAGGGGGACTGGGGCACATGAACTTCCACAGATTATATCTCGCTGCAACCAGTCTTTAACTTCCCAAAACAGCAGACTTTCTTCACTTTCTCCCAAACATACAACCGCTTCCACCCATACTTTGATTACCAGTTCAAACCCCATAATCTGATTCCTCCCACTGTAACAGTTGAGGCAGAAATGCAGATTTGAATGTTCTGAACACTCAGAGGGTGCATATGCACATGAACAACACTGTGTATGATCACAACATAAATCCCTTTACTCATATGCACATCACAACTGAGAGCAGACAGTTGTTTACCGAAACAGTTTCCAACAGATAACTGGAAACACTTTTAAGTCCATTGGTTCCACTGAACATTACTGAAAATGCTGTCTTTTAAAAGTGCTTTTTATTATATATGATTTAATTTTTCTTGCAAGATCACAGGCTGGGATGCAAACCAAGCTACTGTTTGCTGCCAGATGGCAAGTTGGAAGGGTATAAACTTATTTCACACAGAGCACTATGTGGTATGAGAATGCTGTTCTTCTAAACAGTCGTGTTTCTTTGAATGGTTTAGAGTTATATTATTCTTTCAGTAAACTCATAAGCTAAGGCCTTGTGAAGTTACTAGATAAATACCACAGAACCTTTGTTGAAATTGTTACAGATAACTATTCTGACCCCCTCCTCAAATTTACCAGACACAGAGCAATAAAGGGACAGCAGGGCAGTTGAACGAGGCTCTGGCCTGATGTGCATGGGGCCAGAAAAACCCAGCATTGCCAGGTATTAAAGCAGCTGAAAAAAGTGATTCACAGACCCTAACGCACAGGCAGTCTGCTAGGACGAAGTAACCCTGGTGCAACCCACTGTGCCTCTACTCCGCACCGGGTCCCTATGCAGACAGGGACAATCTGAAAAGAATGTTCCACCAGCCTGTAGCCTCGGTTTGTCATAGGAAAGAGCTGGTAATGTCTTCAACAGCATCAGGCTCTCTGAAAAAAAACACCTATGTATTTTACCTGAATTATGAGAACAAAGATGAAATTCTTCAAACTGCTTTGGGAAGCATGCTGACAGGCACATGACATGTGTCACTACCTAGTCTTCATGCAAACAGACAAAACAGTGTTTGATTTGCAACGGCAGTCTCTGTGCAGCCATCCTGCATGGCTACCATGTACATTTCAATTTTCTACATAATTGCTTTGGAAAAGGAGGTGGAAAATCTCTCTCTTCCTTCAGCAAAGTAATGCACAGTCTGCACCTGCTGCTAAAAATTGTATCAGTATCAATCTCCTCAGCATCACAAACACACCCACATGCGTCTGAATCCTGAAATGCTTATTTTGCAAAGAGTGTGCCAAAAGATTTACTTACTCTTTAGAACTGTTTAATGATGTTGTGGGGATCAAAGGAGCAAGCATTTTCATGACAAAAGGAATTTGTACTCCAGGCTGTATAGCACAGACAGTGATTAGTGAGTCACACATAAGAAGTGTCTCACTTTTCTCTTTTAAATAGCTGTTGTAGCATTTACCTAAACACTACAGTGCTGAATCAGTAGTTTCCCACATCTTCCCAGTGACTGCCTGAACTGCTCACCTCTACCTGCTAATATCCTGCTGATAGTTCCTCACTTGAAAAAGGTGTTCAGCGCAGTTACTTGGCTTCTAGCAGCCAGGCAGACATTAAGCATTCATCCAGGATTTCCTGGAGGTGTTGGAAAGCAACCACTGTGCCTGAAAGAGGTTTAAATATACCAGTTCTGAAACGTATATGTATTCACAAACAAAAAAAAAAAATTGGAAAGTGTCTCACTGTGGTTCTCAGATAACCCAAAGCAACATTTGAATTTAATTATTTAATTTCTTTAAAAAAAAAAAAAAAATGAAGAGCTGAAATGTCTACTCCCATTGTAATACAATCCCCATCTTCCTCTTGACTTCTTCATGTTTATGCCCCACTGCTCTCTTCACCCACACTACAGCCCCCACATTGCTGCCTTCCTTCCTAAATAACTCTATGTCTCTCTCCTCAATAGTGGTCAATGATTATGATGAGCCTTCTTCCCCTGTCTTCATTGTTGTCCCTGCCCCTTTCCCTGGAGAGTGTCCCTGCAGTACTATTCCCTCTGTAGCTTTGTCATGTTCATGCTACCCAGATGGTTCTTCCTATGGTGGTACTGGTTCACTGTTGGAACAAATGCTTGTTTTGTGGATGTTGTGGACACAGTTTGACATCTGAAAACTTTTGAGTTAAGGGAGTTGGGCTTTTCTTTGTTCTGTGTTCTCCCTCACTAAAGAAGGGAAGCTTTCAGTGCTGAAAATGGAAAGCTTTGCAGAGACTTTCCTTTAATTTGCGTTCTAGGAAAAGCCCACAACTTCTTGAAAGAAATTAGAAACTGCATGAAAATAATGCATTTTCTCCCAAAAATCATTTATGAAGAAAAATATTAAAATCCTACAAAATTCCTGACTAAGCTGGGGTCACTTCTTATTTTTGATCTGCTAAGACTTATTTACCTCTTCTACAGATCTGCCACTAAACATTCATTCTTTCATTAGCAATTCCCTTCATTCCCTTCAAGTGGTTCATTAGTAATCTCCCTTCATTTTTGTTGTGTTTCCTCACTGTGTCTCAACTGTGGGGACCTTCAGGCATCAGATTTTACACTGTAGTGACAGACACCCCAGTGGGTGGCATACCCCACGGCCTCTTCTGCATCATGTGGCTTAATTCCCTCATGCATGATAACCCCTGACATGACCCTACTCTCATGGAAAGCAGCTGAGTAAGTCTTCTCTGTCTTCTTTGGTGCTTATCTTTCTTACAACCCCTGCTCTGTGGAGCAGGAAAATATGTTTCACTCCACTGCATGGTCCCAGCCCTGCAACCATCCTCGCCTGCCTGCCCACAGTCCTGCCACTGAGCCCAGATGGCTTCAGCGCAGGTGCCACTGCTCACCTGTGTGCCAGCTGCAGGGGAGAGCTTGGTGCATACTTCTGCTTCTAGATACACTATTTTAAGAGCAGACACTCTGTTACCAGGAACTCTGAAAAACACTGAGGGTCCCAGAATGTAGGAAAAAACACTGTTCAAAAGAAAACATTACTGAAGTGAGAGCACTATGCATGATTCATGGGCAGCACGATACCTGAAATATTACTGTGATGCATTTTCCTCAAAGAGCAGTGTTAGGATTTCAAGAGAACATGCCAATGTACCCACAGTATTTCTGTGCAGCTCCTTGAATAGATACTGGTAAATGTTTCTGAAGGAAAGATTTTAAAGCTGTACTGAACTCCTGTGTCAAATACAGCCCAAAACTTGCCATTTTTCCCTGCGTGGTTGCTTAGTGCTAGGAGAGGAGGAAACACACTTATTTGTTATTCTGCCATTAAGAAAAATAATTTAATATCCTGAAAAATATTATCTCAGAGATGTTAACTTGGCATCCCTAGCCAAATAATCATTTCCCAAAAATGGAGAATACTCAGATGAAAACTCCAGGCGTGGGCAGAGTAGACAGAAAAGTCTGCAATACCATCAGTCAGATTAGCTTGGAAGATTGGCATAGGAAGCAGATTGCTCTGCTGGAACTGACTCCTGGCTTTTTGAGAAAACAAATTAGTTCTTCTTTCTAATGGGGCTAAAGATGCATACAGCTGAGGAAAGGATGGTTTGCAGGATGCCATATGCCTAAGGAGATGCCTTCCCTTTAGCTGACGAACAGAGGGAGATTCTTCCTGGGTTGGGAGGGAGAGATGGCTTCAAGGTGTGAGACAAAGCCAGTTTGCTCTTGATGTTCCCTGATTCCAAATGAGAATTTCAGAACCAGTCAATAAAATAAATGTTCCTGGTTTCACAGCAAAGCTCCTAAGTAGGAATGCTCTGAGAGGCGTGGAGCACCTGCAAACCTTATTTATGCTAACAGCAGCTGCAGGTATTCTGTATCTTTGAAACTTCAGGTCATTTTACACAGCCACCTTTTGACAGACTGAATAATTTAATATTTTAATGTGATTTTTTATTATCTTGACTAATATTTGAGAGCTGCAACTTCCTCTCCGATAAGGTAAATTGTGCAAACCTCACATGGTTCATCACCTCTAACTTGTCAAAATTCTTTTGTTAAAGCATTGACACCTGAACAGATGGTATTCCCCTAGTGATCTCACTAATAATCAGAAGTACTGCCCCCTGCCTCCTTTTTTCATTGCTATTTAGCTATGCCACTGCACTGGAGCTCATGCTTGACTGATTACCCCCTATTGCTTCTGTCTCTTTTGTAGATCCACTGCCTCGGGAACGCACTGCCCCATCTTACAAGTAAGATGTCCTTTCTTTGTCCCCAGATGTATGCCCTGGCATGTCACATGAGTAAAACGCATGTTGTTCAGATGAACCCACCTCCTCAAGACATCAGTCTGTATCAGTAACCATTTCTCTTTCCTGTTTATTTATGTCTTTGTCATTACCTGGGATTTATTGTGATTAGCTCTGAAGATACTAAACATCCCTGAACCAAGAACAGATTCCTGGACAAACCTTATGTTAACACCCTCTTTACTTGCATTACCACCATGGCCCATGAGCGAGGACTTTTAACTCACCTTACTGCTGCATTTGTACAGTCGTAATTTTTCTTTTATCAAAGGGGCAAGTCGGAGCCATTTAGATACTTCTCAGAAATCAGAGTAAAACATGTCAACAATGATTTCTTGCTTTCTTAAAAACTATCAAGTAGGAGAATGCTTATTCTACCTGGAAGTAGCGTTGAATGACATCCTTACACAACCACATAACCACTTTTTTTTTTTTTGCCCCACTCAGGGTAAGGAAAAAGGTTTTACAGGAGTCGTCTTGGAATCAATGTCAAGTGAGCCAGTTTAATGTTTCTAGGGTTAAACCAATCACAGTTTTTAAAACTTAGTATATCATTAGCTTATTCCAGTACTTTGCAACTTCCTTGCTAAAAGTCAACAGTGAATGTTCATCAAAAGTCTCAGCCAGTTCTTGTTTTGCCAGTAAAGCAAAAAACACTATCATGCATCATATTTATCAGCTATCTTCCTTCTCTCTTCACGAACGTGTCCTTTTTTTTTTTTTTTTCACATGAGCAGGTTAAGAAATGTTGTCCTCCCTAAATCCCACCCCCACACAAATCTTTTTCTTTTCTGGCCTCTCCTCCACTCTGCACTCTTTCCACTCCAGCTTTTATTTACCCAAATGTCTTAGGGTTGGGGTTTTTCTTTTCCTCCTCCTTTTACAAGAAGAAACCGCCATATTTTGTAAGATCCAAAGCCTCTTGGCTCTAACACTGGCTAGCATCAAATGCTTCAGAGGCAGATATTGGCTATCCTGCTGCCCAAGGCGATTCCTTCTGATTTCTGATGCTTAAAGGTTGTTTCAAACTTCATACTTTCTTCCTTCTTCTTTTCCAGAATTGTATTTTTAAACCACACTTCAATACAACTAGAGATGGTGTGGTGGGTTGGCCCTTGGCTGGGGGCCAAACCACACACACTCGCTCACACAGTCCCTGCCCCCACCCAATCATAGGAGAGAGAATTAAAGCTATAAATGGCAAAGAGGACTCGTGGGTTGAGATAAGGACAAATTAATAACTAAACTAGAATAATATTGGAAATAATACTATATACAAATATGCAATGTGATACACAATGATAGTGCCCCTCACCACCTGATGACCAAAGGCCCAGCCCACTCCCGGCCAACGACCCCGGAGGAGGGAGGGAACGGGTGATACACAATGATACTGCCCCCCCCAAAAGGCTCAGCTGGTTGCCAGCTAATGATCCCAGAAACCACACTCACGATTCCCCCAAAAAGGGGGGAGGATGGGGGTGCACCACTCCCAGAGGCACTCACAGAACGGAGATAACAGCCCAAACATCCCAGGCTGAGGACTGACCGAAGCAGGGCAAAAAAAAACAGCTAATGATCCCCCTGGAGAGGGAGGATCCCTAAACTCACAGAACAGAGATAACGAGTGTCCCGGGCTCCAAGAGCTACTGGCGTCTGGGGGGGGGAAAAGGCCTTGGGAGAGCGAATGCAGGCGCCAGAAGCGAGATGATCCGGAGCCCAAGGGAAGTAAAAGAGAGATCTCCCAGAAGGGTCCTCACCTATATACTGGGTATGACGTGCATGGGATGGAATAATTGGTCAGTCTGCTTCTCAATCTTAACCTGAAAGCAAATCCCAAGCTAGAAGCCAGTTACTGTTACTGCAATACTTAACGCATGCAACTTTAAAACTTTTTAAATGTGTTATGTTAAATGCATAGTCAAAATTAATAGGATGTATTCTATAGATGACAAAATATGTGTAATGAATGTCACACATGAATGATACATAGCAATAACGTATCATGCTCCTGAAAGCATTCCTATGTATTCATGCCAGCCTCTCTGATAGATGGAAGGGCTACACATACTAAAAACTGGGCATCTTCTAATTAATGCTGACTAAAGATGTGACACCAAGTTAATTGCTCTAAATGCAACAGAAAAACAATAATAGTATATTGTGTGAATGAACAAAAAATGCAAGTGAATTTCTGAGTCTTTTTCTTCATTCAGAAAGCAAAAAAAACACCTCAGACCTCAAGAAATTACAGAGAACACCCAGGAGAAGAACAGCTGAAGTGATGCCAGTGTGCCATGGCCATGAGCTCTCCTCATTGTTAGAAGGTTATTGACAATGCAAGAGCTACTGTGTAGATCTGCAAGTGACTTTTGGGGCACCCAGCATCAGCAGCAGTTTTCAGCTTGTCCTGGTTAGCCTTGGTGTCTTCCATCACAAGCCCTAGGGGCAAGCAACTACCTTACTTACTCACTACCTTAACTTGCTCTTTTTTTCAAACAATTTCTAGCCTCAAAGTTTGCAGAGAAGCGCCTCACAAATGTACTGTGAATAACTCAGAAGCTAGTTCAGCTCACAAGAAGTGGTTGGAGCTGTAATTTATTCTTTACTCTGGCCCCAGTTTAGCAAAGCTGCTAAGCGCCTGCCCAGTTGTTTGCAGGATCAGAAGCAAAAGTGAAATTAAAATTTTTGGTGGCCTATATACTACTGGTACAGAGAGCAGTTTTTAAAGAAAAATAAAAGACTCCAAATATATTTTTTCCTCTTGGCTATCAGAGTCTCTTCTAAAGCATTCCTTTTAGGGTGCCATTCACAATATTTGACTAACGAGACATCTGTGATATGAATGTGTTTTCAGGTTTCTCACCTTATTTTAGGGGTTCTTCGTGTACTCGTTACAGCATGAAAATAGTAGAACACTGGCACTGGAAGTCTTCTGAGCGCAAAGGTGACCTTTTATTTGCTAGCAGCTGATGGAGTTGCCTACAGGTGAGATAAACAACAGAAGAAATAATTTCTACAGTAACATATCTCTTTAAAGAAAAACATAGACATCTGTAATTTCTCAGACAAGAATAAATGCATGTTTAATGCTTCCCTAGCACCTTCTCCCCACTACACCCCCAGAAATTAGTTTGCCTTCCATGATATATTTTATTTGCTGAAGTAGCAGGTCAAGGCAAGCCTTAGCATTCCCCAGATTTAGGCTCACCCAGTGACTAGCTCCCAGAGCCAGAGCAACTGTAATTTACAGTAAAAGTAAGCTAGTGCATAGTGATCCCAAAAGTCTGAAAAACCTTAGAAGCAATGCTAATTCTCATGGCCTTTAAAGACTGCTGAGAAACACATACTCAGTGTCAGGGTGTGGGGCAGGACTGTTAGTAGCCTGGACTTAGGTTGTCTTGAGTCACTCAAGAAACTACTTTCAGAAGTATGAGTCATTCCAGAAGATTTTAGGCAATTATTTCTAATTTCACAGCATCACAGAATCATTCAGGTTGGAAGGGACCTCTTGAGATCACCTAGTCCAACCTCACTGTGCAAAGAGGGTCAACCAGACAAGATTGCCAGGATTACTCTGTGTCCAATCAGTTCTTTAATACCTCCAAGGAAGCTTTACAGTCTCTCTGGGCAACCTGTGCCTGTGTTTGACTGCCCTCAAAGGAAAAAGTGTTTTATTGTGTTCAAATGGAATTTTATGTGTTTTCATTTGTGCCTGTTGCCTCTTGTCCTGTCACTGGCCACCACTGAGAAGAGCAAGTCTCCATCTTCTGCATCCCCTCCAATCAGCTATTTATTGATTTATAAGATCGCCCCAAACCTTCTCTTCTTGTGGCTGAACTCTCTGATGCTCTAGTCTGTCCCTTGACTATTTTCCTCTTATTGTTCATTTTAAAGTATTAGGACTTCACAGATAAGAGCCTACATACTTTCAAAATTACAGGGTTTGGTACAGAAGATCCTTTATGCTGAGCAGGTAAGCCCAGAAGATTTGTGGACTGTCCGCAGCAGTGAAAGGCCTGCACTTCAGAAACCTGCCCCACTGTGGCTGATAAGCTGTGATCAGACCTGGCAAACGGAACTTCTCTTATAGCACAAACTTAGGTTATTTTGGAGAAAGTCCCTCATGCCAGGCTGCAAGATGGCTGCTGTTGCAACCACATTAGTAAGGAGGCACCAAAAATTGGCTTGTGACTGTGACCAAAACCACAGTGGCTGTCACAATTAAACCAGAAAAGTTATGTTTCTTGAAAATAAAGGCTTCTGGAGGGAAGCAGGGGTGGGGGGTCAGGATATGCTGTAGGAAGTGATTCGGGGTTCTGTTGAACAAAAACTATCTCCATAACATTTTTACTTTGTTGGTAGGAAACGGCTCCAGCTCCACAGAAATGCCTCTAAAGATACTTTGAGCATCATCTATTTAATAGAGACATGCAATGCTGACTCTTCTCATACACTCCCCTTCAGCTCAGATGGTATTTGACACATTTCCAAAGCAAAGATGAAGTCTCTTTCCTGTGTCACACACAGGTCCAGCCGCTGACCTGGTCTGCGACCCACCACTCAGCTGTAACTTGAGTAGTCTACAACAGGGCTCTGCACTTGGAGCAACACTCTAGCCAAGCCCCTGGGCTAGTCCTCCAGCCCTGCTCTTGCATGATCCAGTATGAATCCTCAGGACTGCTAAACAGGGTTTTTTATGGATGGCAAGAGAAGAGATCTGAAAGATTTGCTCCCAGTGTTAACCAGGATTCTTCCACTGAGCATCCCACCTTTCCCTGGGTTCCCTGAGCACTTCTGTTCCCCATCGTGTTACAGCAGGGAGGGCAGTGATGGGGGCGATGTGCAGCTGCTCTAGTAAGAGCAGAAGATCACACATGTGCCAGTAGATGTACAGTACCGATGCACCAGAAATTAAACGGTCCCAAGAAATCAAGCCCAAAGGCAAAAACTTTTATAAAGAAAAACAAAGACTTAAAGTGTGTGGAACAGTGTGATCCATTAGCATCTTTTTGCCTTGTGGATTTGTTTTAGTTTTGCATTTGTAATTACTTAAATACAGTGTTATTCACAACAGACATAATTCACAGGCCTTTAATGCCATGCCTTTCAAAACAAACATGAGTCACAGGCCCTAGGTAAACTTCCTGGGCTGGCAGTGAATATTATTATTGTGTGATAGAGTGCAGCAAGCTGTTTGCCAGATTACTTGAGCTCCTAAAGCTAGCAAAATGCATTGCCATTTATTTATTATGCTCATGATAATTACAATTATCATCACTGCAGTGCCAATCTGTTTGCTGCAGCATGAAGGCCTCTTCATGATGTCTCCAAGGAACCAATGTCAGGCCTGAGTAGTTAGCCAAATTATGGGGCCTTGCAGGACTTTTTTTTTTTCCTCAAGAAATGAGGACTTACTAAAAGGTATCAAGCAGCACACTCCTGCTCATTTAACAACAATGTGCAGGAATGCCAGGAAACCCCTGCTACAAACCTCCCCTTCTGTATTAAGTACTGTTTCGGTCTTTGCTTTGGGCACTAACCATCTTCCAAGACAATATCCAAGCACAAGTTGCAGCTCAATATCATGTACACTGAATTTAAAAATTCATACATATTTCCATTTCCCCATAAACATGTCTTTTCACGTATATATAAGGATCCATACAAATTACATAATGTCTGGGTATATGTACAAAGTAAACATGAATCTGCCTCTGCCTTTATTTCTAGCCTATTCCTCAGTACGTCTTGGCATTAAGAAGGAGGAGTCAGAACATACCGAAACATTAGGCCAGGGAGAGTAGCGAAACCCAGATTGTGAGCAAAGGGGGTGGAAACATAGAGTGTAGGCAGGTGAGAAATGTGAGATCATTTATCCAACCCTGCAGCAGTCTAAAAGAATATTTAGCCTCATATGATGCTTTAAATCTTCAAAATCCTCGATGAACATTAGTCAAACTAATGAAATTAGTCATCTAGGGTCATATTCTTTTTATTTTAATTTTAAATTAATTTTTCTTAAACGGTTTTGATGAGTTGCATTAATTTAAAACTCTACAAATGAGTTTTCTTAACTTGCCTAGCATTTCTCTTCTCATGTCTTCTGGGAGAGTATCTCCAGGTTATCTGAGCATTGGTTCCTTGAAGTCTCTGAGAAGGGTGCACAGCAACCTCACTACCCTGGACTTTAGGAGAGCGGACTTTGGCCTCTTCAGGGACCTGCTTGGAAGAGTCCCATGGGATAAAGCCCTGGAGGGAAGAGGGGCCCAAGAAAGCTGGCTAATATTCAAGGATCACTTCCTTCAGGCTCAGGGGTGATGCATCCCAACAAAGAGGAAGGCAGGCAAAA